>CAUYQG010179943.1:0-24805 GCA_963574415.1 Tarsius wallacei | reverse complement strand
AAAATTAGCCGGGCTTGGTAGCGCACGCCTGTAGTTCCAACTACTTGGAAGGCTGAGGCGGAAGGATCGCTGGAGCCCAGCTCGAGTCGAGGCTGTGGTCTCCAGTCTGGGTGACAGAGTGAGACTCCAACTCAAAAAAAGAAAAAAACAACAACTTATAATTCTTAAAAATTAGCTCAGTGCATTTTGTCTTGAAGAATGATTTTTAATTAAATAATTCTAATTTGTTTAAAACATCACAGGATAAGGTTCAGAAAGAAGCTTCTATTGTAATCTAAAAATCGATGACCATGGATCATCTATTTCTAAAGTTGTTTAGCATGGGTTAATTCTTTCTCTGCACAAGGCAGTCTTAACTTGTCTACAATCCCTCCTTAAATTAAAAAATAAACAAACAAACCTCCATTGTGAGAGGCGCCATTGGTGTCTGCCTCCTAGTCTTCCTTTAACAAAAGTAGAGGAGGGCTAAGGAACAGCCTCACTGGTCAGGATGTCATGAATTTAAAAAAGTGTATCAATGCTGCTTGGTCAGACAGAGTTGAAAAACAAAACGTCAGACATTTGTTTAAACAAATTCACAAAAGCAAAAACACTTTCTCCATGTACCCAGTGAGTTCTATGATCGCACATTTAGCATGACTTTAAATTTTAACTTTCACAAATTAAAAGCAATATGATTGGGAGCAAGCAAGTGGACATCATCCCTTCTCTTGTGCTTATCTATTCCTGGTTTCATTAAACTGCCAAAATGACCGCCAGCACTTCCTCCCATCCCAACGGGAAAATTTCTGGTCTGAGTCAGACCAGAAAGCTCATGAATATTCTGATTTTCTGGAGTTGACACAAGGAAATCACTAATTGATGACCAAACAGAGTTACCTACCACACATTTGAACCACCCCTCTGAGATAATTTATCAAAAGTTGGAATTTCGTTTTTAAAGTTATTAATAACAAGAATCTGTTTCTGATTTTTCTGGTGAAGTTTAATCTTTCAAGCCTTTATTATACCGGATCCCCACTAATACACTTTGCTTTACTGCATTTTAATGAAGATGAAGAGAAAATAAACCGAGGAGAACCTTAAACGTCCCACAGGAAACAGGGAAAAAGAAGCGTGCTGGAAGAGATTTAAATTAGGATCTGCATTTGCCGAGTACACGGAAGCGAAGAGAGAACTTGCGTCTGTGCAGTGGCGACGGGGACAGGGGACGGCGACAGGGGCGTTTTCCAGCGGATGGCAAGAGCGGTTGTCCGGTTGAGATTTGGGCCAAGTAACGCGGTGGGAGCAAAGAACAATAAGACCGAGTTCAACTAAGAACGCGTGCTCTCATTCCCGTACTAATTTTTTTTTCCGCAAGCGCACGAGTGTCTTTTAGTTTCATTTTAAGTTGTGCACCGCGTGTAAGCACATCACCAACTCATCTGGGTGACAGGGCAAGTCATCTGCTCCGCGAGCCTCCCGCGGGGCAAGTGGCGACACTGCCAGTGGAGGTCGGAGCACCCTTTTCTTACTCCGCTAGGACCGCTCCGCTGGTTTTCCACCAAACTTGGTTTTGTTTAAGACCCGAGGGTGTGTCGTGAGATAGCTCAGACTGATTTCCTCCCAAACAAAAGGAATCATGGACAACAGGAATCCTGAGCCCTCCCAGTCCCGGGGGAGGCAGCGTGGACAGGACTGTGGGATCGATCCGGCCGTGACTGCAGCGGCATTCCGCTGGGGAAACTGAGGTTCAGACCACGCGTTCGAAAAGAAATGAAAAACCCTTTATGTGCATTTTCGGATATCGAAATTAAAGAATTAAAAGGAGAACAAAACAAAAAAGCCAGGAGTTGATGTCTTTCCAAACCGGAAAGCCACACCCGAGCCTCACTCCACCACGTCCCAAAGCCGAATGCAGTCGGGAGGCCACGTGACGTGGCGGTGGGCGTGGCCAAAGCGCGGTCATCTGGCCAGCACACAAGGGCTGAGCCCTGTCTCTAGCCAGGCCCGGCCTGCAAACATTTTCAAGAATACTTTGACATTGAGTCCACTTCCAGGTTCAGGGTCTAGAAATAACACTCAGATTTTACCTATCTTGCTCTGTTTTGCCGCCAACTTTAAAACGTTCACCAAGAAACTACAAACACAAAAGAACTGTTAGTACACCATACTGTGAATTCTGTATCTGCCTCACCTTCAAAAGCTATACAATATAGTATACTTAGTACACAAACAGAACCACTAATCCTACCGTCGAAATTCCTTAGTCCAGCAAATGTATGTAATATTGAACACTTGAGGTTTGAAATGCTTGAGATTCTTCTTTTCTTTTCCAAGTATAACAGCTACATTTTAAATTTTTATTTTTATTTATTTTTTATTTTTTACTTTTTTTTTTGAGTTGGAGTTTCACACTGTCGCCCAGACTGGAGTGCAGTGGCCACTCCCGGCCACCACAGCCTCGACCTGCTGGGCTCCGGCGATCCTTCCGCCTCAGCTTTCCAAGCAGCTGGAATTACAGGCGCGCGCTACCACAACCCAGCTAATTTTTTGATTTACTGTAGAGATGAGGGCTCACCAAGTTGCCCAGGCGGGTCTCAAACCCGCGGACTCAGGCAATCCACTCACCTCAGCCTCCCAAGGCAGGGGATTATAGGCTGAGCCACCGAGCCTGGCAAGAGAAGAATTCTAATTACTAAGGGTAGAAAGCAGAAATAGAAAATCACCATTTGGCAAACACTACAGTAATGGATGTTAAAACTAGTGGGTGAAAGAATAATGAGGAACAGAATGTTTACATAGTCTCAAGTATCTATCTCCAAAATATGCTTCCTCATTACAAAGGGAAAAATAGTAATGATAATGGAGGAACCTGCAGAGACCCCCTAAACTAAGTGATCAAAGTTAACATCACCAGAAATAAAACATCATGTATCTCCTGATAGGATGCACTGAGAAGCCAACAGCAGCACTTCTGTGATCTCCATGCTAAAAATGCATAACCCAAATCCAATCAGGAGGAAACATCCACAAACTCAGCTTGAAAGATACTCTACAAAATAAATGGACCCATGCTGTTCAAAAGTCTGAAAGGTACTGAATGACTAAGGACAGCTAAGGAAAATGTCCCAGAATCAGGGAAACAGAAGACAATTCACGCTAGGTAGGATTTTCTTCTAGGTCTGGGACCAGACGACATCAATGGAAAACGGTGAAATGTGAATCCAGTCTGAACTCCTTGATTTTGATAACTGTATTATGAGTACATAAGATGTTAATATTTGGGGAAGCTGGGTAAAGGATGTTCCAAAATTATTGGTACTTCGTAACTTTTTTTTAGAAGTCTGAAATTATTTCAAATTTAAAACTTAAAAAATAAAAGTTTTTAAAAGTACATAAAGGAAAAGACAGTATTTTATAGCCTGATCATCAAATAAATTGAGAAAGGGACGGACCCGTGACTACAAGGATACATGCACACCAATCATTGGTAAACTCAAAAATCCCATCTTGAATGATACATTTTAACACTGTATTCCTCTCACTTGAACTGAACCAGTTACTAAAAAATCATCCCCCTCCATGAGGTCACTGAGAGAGTTTCATAAATAAGTAATCCCTTAATTTTGAGATAAGGCAAACCTCTGCTTTTTATAGAGGATTCCCAGATAAATACCATCACTGGAGTTTACTCAAGTTGGTAGAGAATGAGGTATCCGTGTTGAAAGTCCTTTCCATTCTGATTTATTGCCTAACATTTAATTTATCTTAAGATTTCTCTTCCAGTGGGGTGGAAGTGGGAAGTAAGATGGTTGAAGGATGCAAAAAGAAATAGAAAATTACATGTGAGTTTCCTGGATCCTTACAACTGTCTTTTTTGCTTTCAATGTACTAAGAACTGTATTTTTCTAATTTGCACATATACTCTGCTCTATCATCTGCTACAGATAATATATGCTTTTGCTCTCTGCATGTTATGCATAAAACAGACCAAATTCTTTCAACAGCAAAAATCTTTAGTGCCTTAGCAGCAATTTCCCAGCATCACAAGCCCTACAGTTTCCTGATCCACCACTATGTGGTACCGAAGGCAATAAAAAGAGTTTGTCAGGGTTTCAATAGAATCTCATCTGAAAAGCTTGATCTACTTTTTTCACAGAGAATGGCCTCAAATGAAACGATACTCATTGGGGAATAACAAAAAACTGAGACCAAAAATGAATGTGAACCGCTACCATTTTTACTCCAGAATTCCAACATTATGGGGTATGCAAGAGACAATGAGAATTCTGCTGTCAAAGAATGTACAAGATCCTTTGAGGTTCGTGTACCCCATCTAGGCAGTATTACTGAAAGGAAATAAGTAAGTATACTGTGGTCCCTGCCTTGTACTAAGAGCTGTGCTGGGCCTCGCTGATTAAAACCATATAAGCTCTGTAAAAAAGAGACTATGTGAGACTATGGCACAAAGACATGTCTGACTTGTCCAGGGTCAGAAAGCTCAGGAGCGGTGAAGGTGGGGTACAAACTCAGGTTGTCCTCACCTCAGGATCTAGGCTCTTTTATACCATGCTTCATCCCAAATCAAAGTAAGTTTTGTTTGCAAAAGCTGCAACAATTTAGGTGTCTAGTGGAGGAAAGGGTGGAAAGCTGATGTCCTCTAGAAGAAGGGCTTAACCTGGGGGCTGCAAGAGAGACCATAGAGGACTCTCAGCTGGGTGGGGGTGGGGCTTGTGTATGTGAGGTGAGCACTGGGAGCACCAGCACTGCATGCTGGGGGCATGATAAGGGACCTCCTTAACATAGTCAGCGTAGGCCAAGGAGGAAGACCAGGAGGATTGAGAGTATCGGTAACAAACTGCTTAAGAAAGCTCCTTCAGGTGTATTTAGCTGAGAGTGAGATATAAGGCGGCCGTGCTAAAATACTAGGTCATTGAACTAGGTGTGCTAAGGGTTTGTCCAGGATACAGCAGTGGAAAATGTATTCATTTTAAGGGCAGTTTTTGACTACTGAGTTGGGCTTTAATGTGGGTAAATGAGCTAAGTTCATTTTCATTATTCTGGCAACTATCATATTGTAAGAGAGACAGAGACATAGATGGATGGAGGGAAGTAGAAGGGAAAAAAATGATCATGCGAAGGAAGAAACTTTATGCAAACTAATACCTCACTTTTCTGGAACACAACTATCCAGTGAATACACATTTCTGGGGTATAGTCAAGCACCAGCCAGAAGCTAGGTTTCAGTTACTGCCTATTTACTCTTGACACACAATTCTAACAAGCTTACAATTCTGTCTTCAAAGCACTTACAGCAAAGAGGCAGCAGCAGCAAATAATCACCTATAGAAGAGCTTTCTCTTCTTACTGCACTAAGTCTATTAAGCAGAAATGGAGACATAAAAATGATAAAACCAAACCATAAGAACACAATAAGCACAAGAAACCTTCAGGAGAGGGCAAACTGCCTCCTGCTCGGCCTTTAGGGTATCACTGTATTATGCATAATACAACAATTTATGCTCGCTGATGTCCCCGAGTTGGACAGAAATGATTAAATTATAGAGAGTAAGAAGCAAAGAAGTACAGAATATATGTTGAAAAGATTCCCAGCATGATAGTGCACAAAAGCTGGTACAGTAGTCTAAATTCTCCCTAAGGCTTTACGGTATTTCATTGTCTGGTCATTTCTCCATTTGTTTGAGCACATTGGAGAAGAGACTTGATGTGAGAGGCTCCTGCTCTCCCAGAGTTCACAATCCACTAAGGATCTGAGATAATTAAGATCCAAACTTCTACTAGGATAGTTTGAGTGTCTGGACTTTTGTCCAAAGAAGTTTTGACTTATTTTTAGACATGAGGAACTGAAATTGGCCTAAGTATCTAGAAATACTGGCATTTCAAAAGTTTCTGATCATACAGCTGAGAGTCAAGAATTCGTCAATACTTCAAGAACCTATACCCAAGTGGTCATGAGACCAAGAACCAAGGCAGGAAGCTTTGCATGCACAAAAATATAACAATGCAAAGTCCAACAGAACTACAGTTTCTGAATTTGCCAGCTCTGTCTCTTGGTTGAGGAAATTAATTCTAATGCATACACATTCTTACATCTAGGCTATGACATCTTATAACCGAATCAATCAGTACATTTAAGCATGCATGTAAAAGTGTGATGTTTGTTTTTAAAAGTGACTCAGCTTTTCAAAAGAAAAAAGTCCTAGATATCTAAACACTGAAAAATTTACAAGATCACAAAAATCATAATTTAATCAGCAAACCCAGATACAATATAAAGTTACCTTTCATTTTTTTATTGTTTTAGAAAACCAAGGGTTTCTTTCCCCTCTTGGGGACAAGCTTATGAAATGGAAAGTTTCATCTTCATGGGCTCTTTCTTGGAGGAAAGTACACAACAGAAAATTTTCTCAAATGCTTGAGTGCAAAGATTGTAGATCTCGTAGGGCAAATGCAAAGCATGCATTTTGCACTCAGGCATACCTTAGTTCAAACCCTGTCTCTACCACCTACCAAGTGTGTGGCTGTGGACAATCTATTTCTTCAGGCCTTCCATTAGATCACCAGTAAAACAATGTTGGTAGAATCTACCTCACTGGCTGCTGCAAAAACTAAACTGCAATATGCTGAATTTTTACACAGACCCCAATATATGTGGGCTTTGTAACTGTCACCTTCCCCTAAGGCTGGGCTTCCTAATGAGCTGAATGAAGTTCTAAGCAACAACCACAACAAAATAAAAGGGCAGAGTGAAGGTATAATTCTGCTACTGAGAGGGGTTTGCCTGCCTTCTTCCCTTCATAAAGGTGTGAACCACTCCATAGTAGGTTCAAACACCTTCCAGCATAGGTGGTCCCAGATGTCAGATGAAATTTGGAAGGAGGAAATTTCAACATCTACTATCGGTCGTGGTGCTCATGCCCGTAATTCCAGCACTTTGGGAGGCCAGAGACAAGAGGATTGCTTGAGCCCAGGACCAGCCTAGGCAACATATTGATAAGGATGATGGTGATGTTAAGATAGTGTGAGAGAGTCCCCCTGGCAAGCCCTGAACTAAGTGCTGCGCTGGTTTGTTGTGCAGAAGCTAGATCCCAGGAAGGGCCTCACCCACATCTATTAGCATCCTGAAAGGCAGAGTCTATGCCTCTGAAGCCCAGAGCCCTCTGAGCCTTTGTATCTCCATTAAAAGACTGAGACAGTCCTTGTGTACTTGGGTGGATTGATATTATTTCTAAAGCATGCAATTCATTTCAAGAGGGGAGAGGAAGGACTAAGTTGGAAATATTTTTCTATTCAAGAAGAAAAATTAAATATAACTGGAAATGTTTTCATGAAAATGTTTTATATTTCAACGTTTCCCTGGAGCAGTCTGATCTCAATTCATCACTATCACTAGACTATGCTAGATTAGAAGGAATGAAGATAAAATGAATTTAAATAAAAAATTGAAACTGACCAGTCAGGCTTTATACTCCAAATCTGATGAAACAACAAAGCAGGGGTGGGGGAAGGGGGATCACAAATAAACCAAAATAAAAAATAAAAATCAACTGAACTAAAACTTAACTAAAATGAGTATTTATTTCAAAAATTTTAAAACCTCATTTATTTTGACAGAGATCAAAGCTTTTGAATAGCCATGAATCAACAGCTACTTGATAGACTTTCTTGGTTGTTTCTCTCAAGCAGTTTCCTCAACACTTTAACCTACTGGTATTCAGTTATAGAGGATGACTTGCTTGTCTTACAGTTCTTAGGCTGTTGTATTTGGTATTTGCCAATAATCAACATCAACAGCTCCAGAAAATGTGTGCAGTTAGACAGCTGGTTTAATTGGCTGTATTGCATTTTAAAATATTTGCATACCGTCTTTATGAGCCCTAAATATGATCAGAAAAATGATATATACAGGTCGTAGTTACACTTATCAAAATAAACACAGTTTTGGTTTTTTTTTTGAGTTGGAGTCTTACTCTGTTGCCTAGGCTGGAGTGCAGTGGCCGCTCCCAGCCACCGCAGCCTTGACCTGTTGGGCTCCAGTGATCCTTCCGCCTCAGCCTTCCAAGTAGCTGGAACTACAGGCGCGCGCCGCCACACCCGGCTAGTTTTTGATTTATTGTAGAGATGAGTTCTCGCCAAGTTGCCCAGGCAGGTCTCGAACCCTCAGGCTCAGGTAATCCACTCACCTCAGCCTCCCAAAGGCGCGGGATTACAGGCTGAGCCACCAAGCCCAGCTATAAACACAGTTTTAAGAGAAAAGAATTTAGCTGGGCTCGGTGGCGCAGCCGGTAATCCCACACTTTGGGAGGCTGAGGTGAGTGGATTGCCTGAGCCCGCAGGTTCGAGACCCGTCTGGGCAACTTGGCGAGACCTCATCTCTACAATAATTCAAAAACTAGCCGGGCGTGGTAGCGCGCACCTGTAGTTCCAGCTATTTGGAAGGCTGAGGCGGAAGGATCGCCGGAGCCCAACAGGTTGAGACTGCGGTGGCCGGGAGCGGTCACTGCACTCCAGTCTGGGTGACACAGAGTGAGATTCCAACTCAAAAAAAAAAAAAGAAAAGAAAAGAATTTTATCAGTTAATCCTGTGTCTAGATCTGAACTGTCTAGTAGTCACTAGCTATATGTGGCTATTCAAATTTAAATGAATTAAAATTAAATAAAATCCAAAATTCATTTCCTCAGTAGCTCACATTAAAGTGCTCCACAGTCACATTTGGCTAGTGGGTCCTGCATTAGACAAGGCAGATCTAGAACATTCCGTTATAGTGGAAACTCCTACAGGACAGTGTTATTCTAGATAGAACAACAGGAACTTGAGCTTTGGGTATTTACATTTATGTCAAAAGATGTACAAAAATAGTTTTCCTGAATCAAAGTCACTGTATAGAAACTTCTTTAAAGCAAGACCTTTCCACTTGCACACAACTGCTTTCCCTAAGCAACTTCAATGCACAAGACAAGGTACAAACCCAGTATGTAGCCTCCTCTCAGCACCCTCTCTGGTTGTAGGTTTAGTTATAGAGTTCTTTGCAGGAGAAAGGGAGAAGTCATTCTTTTTATTCATAGATGGAAAGCCCCTCCTGAGCCAACATTTCTTTTCTTTCTTTTCTTTATTTTTTGAGTCAGGGTCTCACTCTGTCACTCAGGCTGGAGTGCAGTGGCACAATCATGGGTTCCCGCAGCCCCAACCTTCTCAGGATCAGGAAATCCTCCAGCCTCAGTCTCCTGAGTGGCTGAGACTACAGGAGTGTGCCACCAAGTCCAGCTAATTTTTTAAAAAAATTTATGTAGAGACGAGGTCTCACTATGTTGCCTGGGCTGGTCTCCAACTCCTGGTTTCAAGCAATTCTCTCGCCTTGGCATTCCAAAGTGCTGGGATCACAGGGGTAAGTCACTGTGCCTGGCCCAAGTTAACACTTAAAGATTAAAGCCTATTAGCTGGGTGTGGTAGCGCGTGCCTGTAGTTCCAGCTACTTGGAAGGTTGAGGTGGAAGGATCGCCAGAGCCCAGCAGGTGGAGGCTGCAGTGGCCAGGAGCGGCCACTGCACTCCAGTCTGGGCAACAGAGTGAGACTCCAACTCAAATAAATAAATAAATAAATAAATAAATAAAGCCTATAGCAGGTAGTACCAAAGGTTTTCCCCTTCATCACACTTGTATTTCTTCATTGCCTACCTTCCCTGCCCAACAGTCATCTTTATGTGAGCAGAAAGCAAGTGTTCTGTTTGCTGTTGCACACCCATGACAAGCACAGTGCCTGCCTGGGACAAAACAGATGCTTAGATTTTTGTGGAATGATTGAATGAAACTTAAGAAGAATGGTATTTTGCTAAAGAGCAGCAAACATCCTTTTAGAGCCTGGTTCCAATTCTTTATATTTGGATAGAAAGCCACCCTTTATTTTCAAATGCAAACTTAAAATAACTCAGCAGACTGATTCATGCAAGTATGCATGCTACAGTTCAGTATCTTCCATACTCAGCAATGGCTCCTTCCAAAAGGCATACAGCATCTACGTCATAGTAGCATAAGAGCTAACATTTATTAAACATTTAAAAGCCAAGCCCAACTCTAAGTCTTTTACAAGTGCTATTTCACCTGCCCTTCACTCTGATATTCTCTCTGCTATCAGGAAGGGAAAAGCAAGGGAAATCAAGTGACTTGACCAAGCCAAAAGGCTCTAGATGTATAGTTGGAAAAGCTCCCCTAGTGAAGACTATGGGCCATGTCCATCATATTGCCTGGAGTACAATTCCTGCTTGGGTCGGGAAGGCTACAATGGTCCTGGTTGACAATGGTCCTCCTTCAAGAAGGGACATGGCTCTGCATCTTTGTAGCTCCAGAGATTAGTTAAGTACCTGCCCTGAGGCATCCCACACTCAGCAGTCCTATGGCCTAAGGCTCCCAAGCCTTGAGGAAAGACCCTTCTACAGGTGCACCTCCTTCTAAACAATGACAATGGGGAATCACTAACCATACCCATGATATAGCAGCTTCATCCCTTGGCCACCATGTTACAGCCTTCATGGCCATCCTTCTACAGGGTCTGGCCTGCTTCTGCAAACTGACCAGCTGCACAGCACAGAGAGAAGCTGGCAGTACTTCAATTATTGCCATTTTTCAAACATCAACCCAATAACCTAGCTTTGTTTTGTTTTGTCTTGTTTTTGTTTTTTGAGTTGTAGTCTCACTCTTGTCGCCCAGGCTGGAGTGCAGTAGCACACTCACAGCCACCATAGCCTCGACCTGCTGGGTTCAGGCCATTCTTCCATCTCAGCCTTCCAAGTAGCTGGAACTACATATGCACACCACCATGCCCAGCTTAGTTTTTGATTTATTTTAGAGACGAGGTCTCACCATGTTGCCCAGGCTGGTCTCGAACCCCTGGGCTCAGGCAGTCCTCTCACCTCAGCCTCCCAAAGTGCTGGGATTATAGGCTGAGTCACCGCACCCGGCCTAACCTTGTTTTTTATAAAAACACAGGACAATGTTTTAGCAAGGATCTGTTGTGTCTCAAATATTGGTCAGATAAATCTGCCTTCAAGGGCCTCAAACTTTCCTGTTTGGCCCAATTCTCTCAGACCAGGGTTTCTAGAAGTCTGACCTATAAGCATTCATTTTCATAAAAATGACTACTGACAATGCGACAGGTCCTAAATTTATATATAGAAAGAGCAAATTTTTCATTGAATCAATATTTATTAAGAGCCTGCCAAGTGGAGAGTACAAAAGTATAATAAAGGGTATCTTTCCTTATGGGGGAAAGGTACAGGAACATTAATAGAGTCCCTAGGAAGTGATTTTGCATAACTCTGTTATTCTCTCAGGCAGTCCTACAGAGTAGATAACATCTCCATCTGTGGATGATAAAAACAATGCTTACAATAACCCACACTTCCCGAGTGCCTGCACAGCACAAATTCAGAGTCAGGTTGGTTCTAGAAAATGGGGTGGGCTGGCACAGGGGAGGCCATTCCAGAACTATGGAGGCAGGATAAGGAGTTCCACACATGCTGAGGGGAGTGGGGTTGGAGGCACCCAGTAGGGGGGCGAAATGGAGGCCAAGGCAGGTTAAAATCAGATCAAGAAGAACTCAAAGCCAGGCTGGGGTACTTTTACTGCCTTATGAGAGGGGAACCGGAACACAGGTGGGGATTAAAGTAGTGATTTTGGGAGATTCACTGAGTGTAATGCAAAACTTGTCTCAAGTTAACTAAGAGCACAGCATCCAGGGCTCTTCTGTTTCCCCCTACTTATTTAAGCAGCAGAAATCCACTTGGCTCCCAGACCTGCCTTCTCTGGCATTCTCCAGCAGAGAAACATGCTTTGGTTGTTCAGACGTGACTTACTGGCACTTAGAGGCTGCTGGCATGGAAAAATGAACAGGCTGACCTGGCCAGAAAGGAGCAGGTGATGCAGAAACCCAGCAAAAGATGAGTTCACCATGCCACCCGGAATAAGTAGGAGGCTCACTTGAAGGGCCAGAGAAGAAAAAACAGAGGAGATGATTTACCAAAGAAAGAGAAGGGTAAGTCCCAGCCTCAGGCCCCTCCATGGGGACAGCAGAGTGCCAGGCACATTCCCTAAGGCATTTCATTGAGTCCTACAAAACCCTGCATAGACATCACTGTTCTCATCTCAGGCAAGGTACACTGAGGCTCAGAGGTAAAATCACTTGGCCCAGATGACACAGCTAATACGGGACAGAAGCTGCAGCACACATCATTATAGCACACTTCATTCTAGTGTCCTTCTGCCTTCAATTACTTGCCCAGTTTGTAACTTCATAAGGGGTTGTAATGATGCCAGGAACTTCGTGGCCTTGAGGCAGAACTCTGCCCCAGCTTTGGCTCTCTCCTTAATCTGCTGTCACCACATGATACACAAGAACCATTCCTCTCAAATCATAAAATGAGAGTTGAACATATTCTACCAAAAATATCATGATATGCATTAATTTGATCATTTTGGAAAAATATCCCTCGTGGGGAAGAGTGCATCAATAGACAACTGGAAAAGAGAGAAAAATCCAAATTAGATGTTATGGTTAGCTTAAAAAGGAGTTTTCCTGGGGTTCAAGTAGGTCTGGAGGCTGCTCTTGCAAATCCTGGCCACCCAACCCATGCCGTACATTTACATTTGCAATGTTCCTTTTCCAACTTTCATTCTCCATGTGTTCCTTTCAACTGTCCTATCACTGAAAAGGTGCAGTGGTCATAGGGGCTGAGATGGGTACATTTCTCCAACCCTTTCCCATGGCCACAGCTTCATAGTATGTCCCTGTATTCCTAAAAATCAGAAAGCAATTTGAATCCCAGAAGGGAGGCCTATCCTCCTCTCAGTAAACCAGAACCTCAAAATCATCCCTTTTATGTTGACACGGCTTCTCACACAATATCCCAAGCAAGTCGTCTTCATATATTATTTTTCCTTCCTTTTAAAAGAAAATAAATAAGATCATCTAGAATAGCAGCTTCTTGAAAAAGAGTATTTTTTAAAACTGAATGCCACATGCTGTATGTTGCCATTTTGCCTGCGCTTCCTGCTAGGAGTCTGTGTAACAGAGAAGCCTCAGACACTGGAGCTGCTCCGGGCCACGCAAACTCCACTCCACATCTTCCAGGCAGCCCTGTCGCAAATAATTCATGTCCACTACGCCCCTATCACACTGAATACAACCACATTGTGCTGCTGGAAATGGGAAACCTGATTCAGATCACATAAGAAGGCAGAAAAACATTTGGTTCAACACAATACTGCCTTTTTTTTTTTTTTTAACGGGGTGAGGGGAGATATATATGAAATCTTCGAAAGGGAAAAGGATTGAAGACCAACCTTGGAAGAAAATGCGGAATTAGAATAGCATTCGATGTGACCCAAACAGCAACAACAACAAGCACCATCACCCAGTCCTTCCAGAGCTGTGCCTGTTTCAGTTCAGTGTTACTAATCAAAATCAATCTGCCCATCCATGCAATTTAAAGAGGAAGGACAATATCGGTATAAAATGGTGCATGTTGATAAAGCATGACTCGTCCCACATGGAGAGCAATAAAAGGAAAACAAGCCTGGGCACAGCCTCCTTTACTCCGCATTTACCAGAAGGAGAAAAAGGAAAATGCCAGCTTAAGGGCAGAGAGGCGAGGGGAAAGGAGGACGAGGGCTGGGGGATGCCACTGCCCAGCAGGATTTTTGTAAACAGCAGCCCCGTAATGGCCACGGTTAGAGAGAAGGGAAAAACAGACATGGAGGGAAACGTGTTTACAACTGCAGCAGCAGCGGCGGGAGGCGGAGGGAGGGATTCCCCGACTCTGCGCTCAGCCCGCTCGGCTCTGGTGGGGGCCCCGGGTTGGGCTGTGCTTCGGCTCCCCCACCCCTCGTTTTCTTAGGGGGGCCCACATCTTGTTTATGGGGAAGGTTACTCCTCCTCTGCTCTGGTGATCGCGTCCCTAATACTCCTGCTGCATCCTTGCGGGATGCCCACTTGACTGACAGGCGCTCCAGCCAGTCATCGCCCAGGCCCGAGGAAAGGTGGAATTCCTCAATGCGCTGATTGGCCGGAGAAGGAGGCGGGCCCTGGTGATTGGCGTGTTATTCGGAGTAGAAAGTAGTAAACAACCTTGGTCCACAGGCGGGCGGCGCGGAGGGTGCCAGCTCCCTCTTCCTCACTGGGGCTGGGTGGGAAGCGCTGCAGACAAAAGGAACCTTCGCCACCTCCAAGGGGGAAGCGGGAAGGGGCGCAGAGAAAAGCAAGCAGGGGTAGGCATCCTTTGGAGCCCCTACGCCAGAACTGCTGACTTGCAGCTTCACAGCATTTTTGTTAGGTGGAAAACCGCAAAGGTTTTGTTTCCGTAATTTCACTCTTCTTCATCTTAGGTTTTAAAAACTCTCCAAAGAGAATGATAACAATTTTGTTCTCTTCCGTTCTGCCACCCCGCACCCTCCCTTTAAATTAATTTTTAGTTCTGTCTTTTCATAAGTTGTACTAAAAATTGTTGCCTTACTCACACAATGCGCCATTAATGGCAACGGGTGAATCAGATGCCCTGTTAGACCTTTTTGTGGCAAGTTTCTGGAGCTGTGATCTCACTCGGAGGTGCCTGAGTTCAGGAGCATATATATAAAAAGAAACGGGGATGATGGCATTCGGCTCCCTTGACAAGAAATAAGCAGTTAACCTGCCTTTTCTATACAGGGTGTAGTTTACCCAGGATACCACATTCGATGGTAATTACCCATTTGGTTTAACTTGAATCACACTCTATTCCCCGTTAAGGCCCCAGCATCCTCATAGGACCCCAGCCAGGGAAACCTTGCAGCTTCCAGCGGGGAGGTGCTGCTGCCTCAAGATAGGTAGCACCTGGGGCTGCCCCTCAGAAGTTGGCACAAACCACCCCCTCCTAAGAGAGATTCCTCCTGAGATTCTGGAGAGCCCACTTCCCCCAACCCCCTGCTGGTGGAGAAGCAGCAAGTCAGGAAGCAAGAGGCTGGTCCTAAGAGGAATCTCCACTTAATTTATGTGTCCCTTGGCTCTACACTCTTGATAAGTCACGTTGTCACCTGTGGCCACACAGCTAGACTATACTAGCTTAAACATAAAGAAAGGGCAAGGGGATCCTTGCAGGAAGCAACATAGTGCAAACCGGCCACCAGGGGATCCTCTTTACCAACCCCCCTCTCCCCCAACTCCTTCCCTGGCCTGCTCTCTCCTCCAGCCTCTGGTATCTGCTTGCACCAACTGAGCCTGCCCCAAGAAGTTCCAGAAAATCTCACCTCTGGGGAATAGAGTCAGTCCCCCTTGGCCCTGCAAGCCTGGTTTCAGCCTCCACTGGAGCAGCCTCCTTTTCTCCAAACATCATTCCCTTCCAGCCATTCAGTTCCTGTCCCAGGTCCCTAGATGGGCCACACACAAACCTTCATTAAGACTGCTCTTTCTGCTTTCTAGGCCTTACCCCTGCCTGCCTGGGAAAGGCCACTGTTCTTCATGGCTTCCCTTGTCCCAGCTACTCCACTTCCTGCAAAACGGCTCTGCAGTCTTTTTCAGTAGCACCAAGTTAATGTCGCTGATGGCACTTTCAACACTGTATTCAGACTCTGCTTGCAGGTGTGTCCATCTCACCAGACTCTAGGCTTCCTATGGCAAGGATGGTGTTACATTCTGATTTGTGTCTCCATTGGAGACATGGGTTCTACTATAAGCACTCCCTCAAGACGTGCCAAATGTTGCAGCACTCAGTTCTCATAATCTCCAACACCATGCCCTTTGCCCCCAAGTCAATTACTCCCACCTGGTTTCTTGCCAACATGTTAACGGTGACCCTTCTCTCTGGGTCCCTGGTGGGCTCTCAGTGGTTCCCCACACATGCGCAGTTACTCTTCTGTATGCTGTTTCCTCTGCCAGTTGTGCCTTTTCTGCCTTCTCTACTGGGCAAATTCCTATTCTGCCTAAAAATCACTTCCTCTTTTGGCACACCTGCCATAAGCACCACCTGACTCCTCTCTCCCCCAGAGTATCTTCAGAGAGGCCTCCTGCATCCTCTCCTCTCTTTCCAGGACACAGCTAAAGAACCCGAACTGGTATGGTTTACTGGAAGAACCCAGAGCTGAAAGGCACATTTACAAGGTGGTGTCCCCCAAGGGGGTCTGTGGAGCCAACACATTCCGGTCTCCAGATTGGAATCAGCACTGTTTCCAGCTTGTCTCCACTACAGGGCCCTGCCCTGCTCTCTCAGCCTGAGGCCTCCCTATGTTTGTGAGTGGCTGATTCCTTCTCATCCTTCAGGTCTCCATTCAGATGTCCCTCCCTCCACCACCTGCCAGCCACTATCACAATACCCATTTATTTTTTTTTCCTCGGAAGTTTAACTACCATCCTTCTTATCTGATTATTCATTTACTTGCCCATCCTCTCTCTTCTCCCCCAAACGGCATACCAGCTCCAGTAAAGACAGGGGACCTTCATCTGTTGCATTCACCACATCTCCAGTATACCTAGAAGAATGCCTGGTCTACACAAAAGTTCCATGTTAACTTTAAGTACCATTAAGGACAACAGAGAACAGGCCGCTTGGAACACATGCAAAGGATAGGTTGTTTAGGAAGACTTGCTTCACTAAGTAACCTCAGTTTGATACACGTGGAAACATACTAGTCCTCAGGAATACGGGACTAAGCTCTGTCTGCCTCACTTGATCATAGGAGATCCAGGCGTCCTGAGAATCTCAGGGGACCACATCTGGAACCCACAGGCTCTGCCTCCACTTCAGTATAATCCATAGACACTACCAATTGGACAAAGATCAGTGATGGGAAGGGGTAAATTATTACTGACAAAATTAGTACTTTCAGTAATAAACATCAACCTGGCTTTAAGTCTCTTATTACAGATACTTGTTTTTAAACTGAAATTTTAGGGGTATAGGTAGTAACTTTACATAATTTCAAAACTATATATATGCACGTGTGTGTGTGTGTGTGTGTGTGTGTGTGTGTGTGTAGCATAGAATCTTCCTCCACTTGGCGTTCAGTGTATGTAATTTTTTTAAAAACTTATCTTGGAGCGCTGTCTATATTGGCAAATGAAACAGAAATCTTCATTTTATATTAACAGCTAAATAATATTCTACTGCATGGATAAATCCCAATTAAATGATTTCCAAACATGTCTGTACACTGTGAATTAAATATATGAAATCTGTGTCTCATCTTCCAGAGGTTGATTTAATTGGTCTGAGGTATAACCCAAGCTTTGAAATTTGAAAAAAAAAAAAAAAGTCCAGGTGACTCAATTTAAA
The DNA here is from genome assembly GCA_963574415.1 of Tarsius wallacei. Taxonomy (NCBI): domain Eukaryota; kingdom Metazoa; phylum Chordata; class Mammalia; order Primates; family Tarsiidae; genus Tarsius; species Tarsius wallacei. The sequence continues at coordinate 7,508 of CAUYQG010179943.1, read as the reverse complement.
AAACTGAACTTTGCACAATTGTCATTTCACATGTATGCAAGTATATCTATGGGGTAAATGTCCCCTCCAAGATTGCTGGGTCAAAGAGTATGTATATTTATAACTTGGGAGATATTGCTAAATTCCTCTCTACAGAGGTGGTGCCATTTTGCAGTCCTTCCAGCCATGTGGGACTGTTTTCCAAAGAGCGTGTTATCAAACATTTTGGAGTTTTTCCAATATGTGAAGTGAAAGAAAAGTACTTCAGTATAGTTTTAATTTGCATTTCTCATATAACTGGGATTAAACCTTTTTCCTCTATGATTAATAGCTATTTGTTTCTCCTTATATGAAAATTTCATCCCGAATCCTACTTAATAAAAATAACCACTCCTCATCAATTATTAGCCGTTTCCTTATCAATTTCTAGGAGTTCTATTTGTTTTGTTTCCTAAACTAGAGAGATTAGCTCTTTGTGATAGAAGTTACAAATATTTTTCTCAGTTTGGAATTTGTCTTTGCTTAGGTTTTAGCTAGGTTGAAGTTTTTATGTTTTTTAAGTCCAATTTTTATGAATGCTGTGTTTTCTGGCTTCTGGATTTTGAGTTGAAACTAGAAAGGCCTTCTCCGCTCCAAGGTTATATATATAAAAAAAAATCCCTGTGTGTTCTTCTAGGACTTGTATAACTTTGTTGTTTACACTGTTGCTTTGGATTCATTTGGAGTTTAACCTGGTATACCATACAGACCCAACTTGATTTATTTCCCAGAGGTTACATATGCCCAATGCCAATAAGTAAAGAGTTCATCTTTATCCTGATTTGTGAAGCTACTTTTATCAAATAACTAAATTTCCATCTAGATTTGCATCTATATTTGGATTTCTATTCTGTTCCATTGGTCTGTCTCCACTGGAACTGTCTCCATGACTGGCATCTCACTATTTTAATTATTTAGGCTCTATGGAATCTCTTAATATCTGAAAGGATTCCTCGTTGCTCTTGTTCAGAATTTTTTTTTTTTTTTTTTTGAGTTGGAGTCTCATTCTGTCGCCCAGACTGGAGTGCAGTGGCATGCTGACGGCCACCACAGCCTCGACCTGCTGGGCTTAGGCAATCCTTCTGCCTCAGCCTTCCAAGTAGCTGAAACTACAAACACACGCCACTACGCCTGGCTAATTTTTATGATTTATTGTAGAGACGAGGTCTTACCAAGTTGCCCAGGTTGGTCTCGAACCCCTGGGCTCAGGCAATCCTCTCATCTCAGCTTTCCAAAGTGCTGGGATTTACAGGCTGGGTCACCATGCCTGGCCTATTCTGTGCCTTTAGAAGGACATAATGGGATGGGGGGAAAAAAAATCAAAGAGTGATACTCAATAAGCTTGAAATCCTAATCAAGCATCCAAGCAACATTGAGTTGATATTCACAAAACAAGCAAGTAAACGGTGTGGGGCATGTTGGGGTGGCCAAGGAAAGATTCTTGCAAATTAGGGATGATATTCCTTAAGCTTCCAACACAACAGAATCAGCGAGGTTATAGGAAATAATTGGGAAAGAAATGAAGACAGATCTGACAATTATGGGAAGCTGACTCCATGCCTTAGTGGATGTGTGGGGAGGATGGCAATCCCTTGGCTAGGCTAACTGTATTAGCAATGCATGTATCGAAACCAGCTTTAAAATCCATACAGAGACTGGCACTTCAGTGTGAACATGTAAACTGTGGGTGATGGGCTACATTTCACATAAGTTGTGATCACGGCAAGGCTCTGCTGGTATTTTACAAGTCAAAAACAAGTTTCCTCTTCCACAGCCATATGTTTGAAAGATATGTCCCTTTAAGAATAATCAAACTCTCACCCAAAACATATATTTTTCAAACCTAGAGGTTCCAACTTGAAACATAAAAGCACAGAGATGCCTGGCTTGGATACTCTTTCAGAAAGGACTTGCTGTCCAGCTGAAGAGTGTCACTAGCTGACAGCCACCAGCTGTTAGCTCTTCTAGGGTCCACTTCAGTTTTTGGCCTAGGTCACGCTCTTCCTAGGGCAATCCCTGGCCAGTAACCGAGCACAGCAATGATCCCAGGGCCTGGCTGCATCCACTACAACTGAACACCCTCTGCTCTGAGCTCCCAGGACTGGTAGAACCTCTGTCCAATCAGAATCTTGGTCAGATGGTGCCCCACAACCATCATCTTCTTCTTCATCTCTTCCTTTCATCAGAGTATTCATAGCAAAACTTTCATATCCCTAACTTCATCTCAGAGTCTGTCTCCTAAAAAAACTCAAACTGCAATGAAGATATTGAGCAAATATGGGAAGGGGGAGAGAAAGGATGAAAAAAAATTCCTACATAATGTAGGACCAGACAATTTCTAGAACCAGAAGTGGAAAAGCCTCAAATCACATGAGTCAACTAAAATGCACCTCAAAGTTTAGCTTCATCCATTTGAGAAGTCCTCCAACCTTCTATGGTTATAAATGACCATTTCTTGCATGCTGGACACTTACATAGTTGGTCTGATTTAATTAAATTCTCACATCCATCCTGTGGGGTAGATAAGCTCATTTCCATTTTACAGACAAGGAAGAACTAATGCAAGCAAGTGATAGAAACCTCATTCAAATGCAGACAGGCCTATTTGGTTCCAAAGTCTTTTCCTTTCCTGATAGGACATTGTCAAACACTCTTAGTTCATCAGCACAGGGTCAAGGAGTTGGGGTTTGGTCTGGTACAGCATCTCTGGTTGCTTCTATACCTATACTAAGTTGCCTCCCTGTAAACAGTAGATCATCCTGCCTTCATGTTATGAGGGGATATAATAATTGGCAATCACTTACTATATTCCCTAAGTCAAGGCTATACTTCATTTATGCCAAACCTAAAACAGGGCGTTCACACATTTGTTTAAAAATGGCCTCCCAGACCTGTAATCCCAGTATTTTGGGAGGTGGAGGCAAGAGGATTGCCTGAGCCTGCAAGTTCGAGACCAGCCTGGGCAACGTGGCGAGACCTCATCTCTACAATAAATCAATATTAGCTGGGTGTGGGGCTGCACGCCTGTAGTTCCAGATACTTGGAAAGCTGAGGTGGAAGGACTGCCAGAGGCCATGAACATGCCACTGCACTCTAGCCTGCGTGACAGAGTGAGACTCCGACTCAAAAAAAAGAAAACAAAGGCCTCCCAGAATGTTGGAATTACAGGCATGAGCCACTGTGTCTGGCCCCCCAACTGGCTTTCAAAAAGGCATCAAATGCTTTTTTTTTTAAGGCAGCCTAAGAGAAGCAGTGCCTCTCTTGCTGAGTTGGGTCCCTGAGTCCACAGAGGGGCCCCTGAGAAGCCCGGTTGCATGAATCAGAGAATGGACAGTGCCCCTGGTATCGTGAAAGAAACAGTCCAGCCCAAGGTCACTCAACTTGCTGGCAGAACTACTGGGAATAGATCTTAAGTCATCTTGTACCCAAATTCCTGTAGTTGAAGTTATAGACCCAAAAGTAAAGATGAACTATGTTGCCCTTAAATTCTCTACTAATCCATTTATTATTTCTAAATTTAATAAGGTTACATTGTAATGCCTTTACCCTGCTCATTGCCAGGGAGACATCAATGCACCCACCAATACCTATGATAACTTATCAGAGAAGCAGCTAGCAGAAGCACAAAGGAATTGATGGAAGATGTTAAAACTGCAAAACAACTCAAGTACAAATGCACTGTCAGCACATGTAGGAGTCTGCTTTTTATGCAGGCTTATGCAACTAGTGTAATTTAAAATTTTTATAAGCCATTTGAAAGAGCAAACTGATATTAATATCAATGAGACAGTGGGTAGAAATGTATATACAAAGAGTCTTTCCAGCCAGGCTTAGTGGCTCAGCCTGTAATCACGCACCTTGGGAGGCTGAGGTGAATGAATTGTCTGAATCCGCGGGTTCGAGACCTGCCTGGGCTACTTGGTGAGACCTCATCTCTACAATAAATCAAAAAATTAGCCGGGCATGGTAGCGCGCACCTGTAGTTCCAGCTACTTGGAAGGCTGAGGCAGAAGGATCGCCGGAACCCAGCAGGTCGAGGCTGCAGTGGCTGGGAGCGGCTACTGTACTCCAGTTTGGGCAACAGAGTGAGACTCCAACTCAAAAAAAAAACAAAAAACAAAAACAAAGAGTCTTTCCTCTGGCTGATGTCAGAAACTCCCTAGAAAAATTCATATTCCTTTTAGAAAAACAAAGGTTAAATGAAAATAGTACTGGCAGAAATCATGACAACACAGCAAAATACAATAAGGCCAGGCAAACTCAGGATATTGTTACAAATGTTGGACCTTAATTGAGCTCAGACCTTTAACCTTTTATTTTGTAAAGCTGCCAATTCAATTTTATAGGGCAAAAATTTTTAGTCAATTAGGGTACATTTAATATTCACTGTATCTACTAGGAGGAGAGAGAGAAGAGATTTAAAATATACTACTTGGAGCCGGGCTCAGTGGCTCAGCCTGTAATCCCACGCTTTGGGAGGCTGAGGTGAGTAGATTGCCTGAGCCCGCGGGTTCAAGACCCGCCTGGGCAGGCGAGACCTCATCTTTACAAGAAATAAAAAAAAAATTGCCGGGCATGGTAGTGCACACCTGTAATTCCAGCTACTTGGAAGGCTGACGCAGAAGGATCACCGGAGCCCCGCAGGTTGAGGCTGCGGTGGCCTGGAGCAGCCACTGCACTCCAGTCTGGGTGACAGAGTGAGACTCCAACTCAAAAAATAAATAAAATAAAATAAGATATACTACTTGGAACACTTATGGGCAAACAGGAGTTAGAGCACTAATCACTGTAATTTCCCCACAAGGATCAGTAGGTGAGGCATTCAGAAAATGGATGGAAGCAAGTGATGATTCAGATGCAGTAGTAGAAGGAGAACAGAAAGTTGCCAGTCAACTGCGAAAAGAGTGCTACAGAGGCTCACCTCAACTGCAGCAAGGTTACAAGTTAGAGAGGGCAAGAGGATATGAATATGAGAAGGAAAGTAAAGAGAGGAAAGACAGAGACAGACTGACTCAGTTTCCAAATTACAGGAGCACAAAGTCCCTGGAAGTTTATCATGTTATATCTGATCCTGAATTAGGATTAAAAAAAAACAAATTCTGAGCTACAATTCACAAGGAAAGTCAGAGAGTCTACTCTGTTAATAACACACACTGAATAAAGTAGTAGAAATGCATTTATTCTTCTCCCTACTCTCAGTGCTTCTGACCTATGATATTCAGTGTACATAACAGATTGCCCAGTTTTGCATACTACTCAGGTCCTCCCATTGCGAACCAGGCAAAAATACTTATGTGAAAAGCCCTCGGTGGCTCCAGGATGTGGTGTGTGGAGAGGGTGCCTTATGATGTCTTCAAACTTTACTGTTCTGTTTCTCAGCTATCTCAGAGGTCTGGCTGCAGAATTACTAATATTTTAAACAATGCAAACATAATTATAGTTGAAGCATATTCTTTAACAGAGAGAAAGATTGGCATTTAGAAGCTTCATTAAACTTTTGGCCTTTTCAAAGCTAAATGATTCTTAGGAAAAAAACAAAAAGTTCCTTTGATTTAAAAACAGATTTCTTACAATTAACAGATCTAAATCAATGAAATAGGGAGCATTCATGATCATTTCAATAATCTTTCACTTTCTCTGGATATTTCAAATTGTAACAATTATAAAATCTCCCCTTTTCTGTATATACACACACATATACAAATACAGTTAATCAGCAAAATTTAATTTTCTATATTCTAATCTTTTTTTTTTTTTTTTTTTTAGTTGGAGTATCAATCTTTCACCCAGAATGGAGTGCAATTGCATGCTCCCGGCCACCGCAAACTCGACCTGCTGGGCTCTGGCGATCCTTCCGCCTCAGCCTTCCAAGTAGCTGGAACTACAAGCGTGTGCTACCATGCCCGGCTAAGGTTTTTGATTTTATTGTAGAGATGAGGTCTCACCAAGTTGCCCAGGCAGGTCACGAACTTGTGGGCTCAGGCAATCCACTCACCTCAGCCTCCCAAAGCGCTGGGATTACAGGCTGAGCCACCAAGCCCGGCTTGTATTCTAATCTTCAGAAAATGTCAGTTACATTTGCACAAACATAACTAGCACAAGCAATTTATGTACAAGTAAATATGACTCCTAGATTAGGGGGAAAAATGTATTCAGCTATATGACATGACACGGCCTCCACCCCAATCCCCAAATACTTTTGGGGGAGTGATCAGCAGAAGAGCTATAAAAGCATTGTTGGGAGTATAGAAAATATTCAGAACTTAAAATATTCCTTTTCTTATGGTTCTCATCCCAATAAATAAATTGTGACGATTTATTTAAAAGACTGAACTAAATTATGATATTCTCTTCTTCCAAATTTATTTAGACTTGGTATCTGTTCTTTCTCTGGAATTTCCTTTGCTTTTTATTTTGTCAGCAAGCTAAATTACTTCTCCTCCCACATGCATAAAAGAATTAATTTATAAAACACATAGCCATATGTCATATCTCATGTAATTCTATTTTACATTTCACTGCCCCCCAGACTTATCTAACATGAACAAATAGATATTATTTACTGTAGTCAGAAGGAGAATTATCTAATGTCACTTACATAGCCATAAATTGATTTTTGATTAATGTTTAAAGAAAAAGCAAACAAGCCCATCTGCTCCGAAAACAAACAAACAAAAGGAAGCAGCAAACACAGAGTTCACAGGAATTTCTGCAGTATTAGTATGTTTCAGCCGCTGGTGAGGATAGGTTTTTTTCATTGCTATTATGAAAATGTTCTGCAGACAAGAAGATAATTCCATATTTAGATGTAGTTTCTTCTCTAGCAACTGTTAATTTAATCGACTATTACTTATGGTGAAATAAAAAACAAGCTCACTCTGAAAAAAGCACAGAAGAACTGTAACCAGCAGCGAATTTCTTCTGTGTTGCTCAGTAAGAGCAAAATAAATCAATGGGTATGTTTTTTTGCTTTCAGTTGCTATCTCTATGGGTCAAGTTAAGAAGGGAGGTATCCCATCTCATGCAAGAAAGCAAGTGCTGAGAGTATTACTTTTTTCTTTTTTTTTTTTTGAGTTGGAGTCTCATTGTTGCAGCCTCGACTTGCTGGGCTCTGGTGATCCGTCCGTCTCAGCCTTCCAAGTAGCTGGAACTACAGGCATGCACTACCACGCCCGGCTAATTTTTTTAATTTATTGTAGAGATGAGGTCTCGCCAAGTTGCCCAGGCGGGTCTCAAACCCGCGGGCTCAGACAATCCACTCACCTTAGCCTCCCAAAGCAAAGGGATTACAGGCTGAGCCACCGAGCCCGGTTAAGAGTTTTACTTTAAAAAATATTTTAAACCCTACTGTACTGTGTATATACCAAATTTCCTTTCCAGTGCAGCTCAGAATTGGCAAGACAAACCAATGCAAGAGAAGTAAAAACATGAACAAGGTCCTGTCGTATTTATTTGTGCCATCTCTGGGGTTCCTTCAGTATCTGGCACAC
>CAUYQG010179937.1:0-11353 GCA_963574415.1 Tarsius wallacei | reverse complement strand
AGTGATGTTATAGTCTCATATGATGTGCAGTTCTCAATAGATATTTAAATGCTTTAGATGTTTTGTTGATAATAGGCTATTGAAATTCCTACTCAGAAATTAACCAAATAAATACTTGGGGAAAAATTTATGTTTGTGAATAGCAGAATATTAATGTGGCCTTCACTGTCTTTGGTGTATTGAAATAATTTTACAGACAACTTTCCAATGTTAGGTTTTATTGAAGACTATTGACAAAACCATTGTAAACTGTGACTGAGTCAGGCTTTGAAACAATTCTCAATGTCTTGTTGGCAAGTCTATGATGCTAAAAGGAAAGAGAGGGTTAATGTTTGAACTTATAGAGTGATAATATTTTGGGGTTCTCTTCTTCCTTGGAACTCTAGAGATACTGAGAAGGAAAAGTGAGGTACACTTTGCTACATTAGTGAGAAGTTTGGGTCCTGGAAATGTGTGTATGCCTTTTACACCGGAAATAAAAAATATGAACTCCAAAGCACCTAATGGTTTTTAACTTGCTATGTATGGCACTTTAAGCTTCCAGGTATTTAACTTATATTTTATAGTTTTGATTTAATATAAGTAAAATTGTTTTAGGCTCGGGTGATTAGTGGGCTCTAGAATTTTTATGCTGAGAAATCCTGTACTTCTAGTTAAATGTTTTATATCCTCTATTTATTTTTATAGAAACATATTAATTATCTATATAGTCTTTGTATGCTAGATATGTTAAATATGTTAGGTACATTTTATAAAAAATATTCTCTGTAGTTGCTTTAAATGTTCAGATGTTAAATATTTTCAAATTCCTGTTTGTTCTAATCTCTACCTTACAATTGATGATGTGTATTATGGCATTTTATCTTTCCCAGTCTTGGGTTCTTGTTCTCTTTCTCTCCTTAAGCGAATCTTCAAATTCCACAGGTTTCCACTTGAAGCCCTTATAGGAGCCTGTATGCCAATTTAAAAAATCCTGTTGGATCTAAAACCTGGGCTAGGGATCCATATTTTGTTATAAACATAAATGGGCTAAATTCATGCTCAGTGAGGCCTGAAGCTTAATCAGTTTGGGAAGAGTTCTCCTTAAGAAAACAGAAAGGATGGCTACAAGATCCCCACAGACACACAAAACCTGAACACAAAGGAATGTCGGAGTGGAAAGAGACTACACTTTTAACTGATTGTGGTCAAAATATTTCACCTCTGCAGATTTTAGAAAAGCATGTGACCATGTAAATGTACTTCTAAGTCGCCTCCCAGGGCCTTGGAGAAAGCCTGCACAGATGCAGGCAGGGAGTCGAATTTCCTTGGCTTTGGCTGAGTCCACCTCTGAGCATAGCCATTTCAAACCTACTCCACGCCATCCACGTGATAACAGAATACTGCATGGTAAAATTAAAGCTTTTGTGATGCACAGCATAGACCTTGGGAGAATTCTCATCTCAACTAACCTGACAGTACATCCTTTGCAATCACCTTCTTTTTCTCGGAAATTCCACAAACCTATGGGTTTGTTGTCAAAGTATGTTTCTCCCATACAGCCAGTGAATGTAGTCACACGTACAGCATCAGCCTTCTGCGGAAAGAAATAATTGTATTTGTTAGAATTTAGAATTTCACAAGTCATCCTGGAGTATCCATGAGAGTTACTCTCAGCAAAAGCCAGAGTAATTATTATTCATTCCTTCTGATACTTTTAGTTTTGCACCTATGCATCCATTAACTGCACTATATTCTTATAATGATATACTTAGGCCCGGCTCGGTGGCTCAGTCTGTCATCCCAGCACTTTGGGAGGTCAAGGCGAGTGGATTGCCTGAGCCTGTGGGTTCAAGACCAGCCTGGGCAACTTGGTGAGACCTCGTCTCTATAATAAATTCAAAAAAATTAGCTGGGCGTGGTAGCGCACGCCTGTAGTTCCAGCCACTTGGAAGGCTGAGGCTGACACTGGGGTGGCTGTGAGCATGCCACTGCACTCCAGACTGGGTGACAGAGTGAGACTCCAAGTCGACAACAACAACAAATTATATCCTTATAATTCTATCTGCTACTCCAGGATGGGTCAACAAAAAGAGAAATGCTCAAATATTTCATCAACCGATACCAACAATTTTTGTTTTGCGCTATCTGTTTATCACCATTAGTAAGTGAACACTACCTAGCTTCGGACCTGAGGTGGGCTGCTGACATTCCAGACGATTCTATTCTTTTGTCTGTATCATGGGATTATTGTGGAAACAGAATTAGATAATTTATTTATGGTACCATTTTTTTTTAAACTTTTAACCGTTTTTTTCAAAATAAAGGATATGCAAATGAACAGCCAGATGAAGAAGGGCCTAGGGTGGGGTCCGGAAAGGCTCCAAACACAGGAGATTCTGGTTCCTGTGTCGTAGGGCTGCCTCATAGGGTACCAAATTTAGTGACTGACACAAGAAAGGTGTTTAACAAATTCTAGTGCTCCTCTATTTTCCTTGGGCAAATCTGGGCTACACATACACTGAGATCCCTCCCCCCCCCCAGCATGCTCAGGATAAAGAGTATATCCTGACGACATAAAAGGTATTTTTAAAGTGCTAGCATGCATATAAATTATCTCATGATAGTGCTCTTCTAAATTTTTCATTTTTGGTCACAGCCAAGCAAATGTTCAATTCAAGAGACTGAAGAAAAAGAAATCAGTTTTGTAAAAGAAAAGACGATGGCTGGTGGTATTTGCTGGTATAAACATCAAAGGACCTGCTCAATAAATATCTGTTGAATTCCAATCAACAGCCTCACAAAGACATGGTGACATCCTCAGAAAAAAGTCTTAAGCTTTTTCACAAAGCTTTAATCACAAAGGGGCAGAATGTCCTGGCCCATTTTATAGAACCTTATCGTAAATTTAAACAATGATTTGTTTTGGCATGGATATGTTTTAAGTTAATACAGTCATGTGTCTCAATGATATTTTGATCAATAATGAACAATGTATACAATAGTGGTTCCATAAGATTATAAAACCAAATTTTTGTGGTACCTTTTCTATGTTTAGATATACAAATACTTGCCATTATGTTACAATTACCTATAGTATTCTGTACTGTAACATGGTGCATAGGCTTGTAGCCCAGAAGCAATAGACTCTACCATATAACCTAGGTGTGTTGTAGGGTTCTCAGTCTAGGTGTGTGATGTAAGTACTGTATGCTCTGTGATATCCCCTCAAAGATGAAATCACCTAATGATGCGTTTCTCAACACTTATCTCTGTTGTTGAGGGAAGCGTGCCTGTATGATATTCTGGTGCCTAAATGTAAAACTCAATGCCAAAGCTAACCCACATTTATTTGAATTATCTGGGAAAAACAGTGGATTAACATGTTTGGGTTTTAGAACAAATGAAAGAAGATGGTCACTAAATAGTTGAAAATGTATAGTTGTAATTTTAGGGTAAACCCATCAACACATACGTCCTCCCATCATTGTGACCAAGTGTTGCACAGACACGCAAAAAACAAAGCCCCTGTCATTTACCAGTCAGAGTAATCCTTGGATGCTCTGTTGTCATTTGGAGCCTCTTAATTTTCTAGAGGTTGATTATTCTACTTGTGAATTCTACTTTCTTTTTGCTTCTCTTCATGTCCTGAAAAGCTATACTCCAGATTTTTCCCTGTTCATTTAAATTCTTGACAGCAAGTTCACTTAGTTATTTGGTTTTAGCGTTTGGTTCATATTCTGGTGTGGCAGAAACCTTGAAATTCGTGGCCAAAGTGATTTCTTAAGATTTTATTTATCTATGTTTTCTTTTTTTTCAAAGACTGATAGAAAGTTGCATTGAACCAATGACATCTACATAATAATTGTTATTTAAGGTACAATTTAAGGTGTGACTACTACATCTTAGGCATTTGTCATACACTTTATACATATAATCTATCTCATAATTCATTGTGGCCAGTGAAGCAAGGTAATGTGCCTGTTAACTTGTGTTCAAATCCTAGCTTTGCCACTAATTGCTGTGTGACCTTGGTCAACAAATTTAACTTCTCTTTTCCTCAGACTCCTTAACTATCAAATGAGGAGAACATTACCATCTACCTTGCTGTGGGCTGAATATTTGTATCCCTCCCAAAATTCACATGTTAAAATCCTACCTTCCAAAGTGATGGTATTAGTAGGTGGAACACTTGAGAGATGATGACTTCGTGAGGGTACAGTCTTCATAAACGGGCTTAGTGCCTTTATAAAAGGGACCCCAGGGAGCTCCCTCGCCCCTTCAACCAAGAGGACATAGCAAGAAGGCACCTTCTATGGGAACAGGCCCCCACTAGACACCGAACCTACTGGTGTTTTGATCTTGGCCTTCTTAGCCTCTAGAGTAGTGAGAAATAAATTTTTGTTGTTTATCAGTTAACCAGTTTTACGATATTTTTGTTATAGCAGCCTGAAGGAACTAAGACATACCTTCTGGAGTTGTTGTAAAAATTAAGTAAGTTAATTCATATAAATTTTTACTTAGAACATTATTTAGCACAAAAGGAGATTTATAAACTGTTATAAGTTTAGTATTATGTCCTACCATACGCAAGGAAAGTAGATATTTTTAATACCTCTTTTCTAATTGAGAAAACTGAAGCCCAAGGGGTTAAGTGACTTGCCCAAGGTCATATTTTAGTAAGTGGTAAAGGAGGAAATCCAATCTGGATTCGATTTCAAAATTCATGGTTTCTTTTGAACTGCTGTTTGCTATCCCTTTATTTATATTTCTGGGAAGGAGAGAAAGTTGGTAATATGACTGTATTTACTATGCGCTATATATATTTATATGAAGTTCTAGGAAATGAGACTGAGAAATGAGGATGACTTAAGTGTGTAGTTGTGGAACCAATTCCCATCCTTTAGAGTCACATCTCGTACGCAAAGCAAGTCAGACAACCTCACTCTATATGAAGGTTGTGTTCTCATAAATTGAGGGTTACCCTAGCTTTTCACATTTTCTGACTAATCTCGTCCCAGGGTGATTCTGACAAGCCTGGGATTATCCATTATATTTGGCTGTGCTCTTGCATCTTACCCATAGTCATTTTCCAACACCTAATTCCATTTAATCAACACAAGCTTCCTTAAAATGCAGGCACTTTACAATGTGAAATGCACGAGGGCCTGCCATGAAGCAATTATGAATATTAAGTGCATTACCCTATAAGACTCAGAAGAGCAACTCAAAAACTTTTAAAATCAGATCATGATTCGAAAGCTTATGGCTCCCATGATATTTCCCAAGGTATTCATAAATCTTTTAATTAGATGTGAGTATGAACTTTATAGCACTTCATATCTATAAATCATAACCTGATTTGGAATATGAGGTATACTTAAAAAACATTTTGCTCTTGAGGCAACTAAAATAAGAATATAAAAAAATGGATGTCACCGATAAGGACAAAACAACAACTGTTTAAGTAAATACACATAGGCTTAAAAGTATTGTGTCTCCACATTGAATATTTAAGGAAGAAAATTCTTACTCAAAATAAACCCATGTTTTCATAAACTCAAGTTAATGTGGTCAAGTTTTACAGAGATTTTTCATGCTTTCTCCTCAGGCAATCATGTCAGGAGTTGTCAATAAAGATGAAAGAAACAGGAGGAGGAACACATTACCTTTATTTTCCCAGTCAAGCCGCCAACAAACAGCATTGCATTTGCATCCACATCTAGAATAGTGTACCCCGGAGGAGAGGCTGAGTGGTACGTGCCGGGCACAATGCTGGCTTTGGGTCCATCCAGGGCTCTCACAGAAATAGTTCCATTTCTCCCAGTTCTTTGAGGGCACGTGTTGAAATGAAGTGGAAGGAAAATACAGAAAATGAGATATGTATCACCACTTCTGGTAACTTGAGGTTTAAAATGTAAAGTCTTGTTTTAAAAATGTAAGAGACAGTTGAGTGTTTAGTTTCAAACATTCCAGATCTGCTAATCTCAAATGAATACTCAGAGTCTGATCTCTGCTGAATATTCACCCTCAGATTCGACCAGAGCCAGAGAGCACCATATCCTCATTCTGTGTGTATTCACTGATAAGAAATGACCCAGCAGAAATTCACTGATGGAATTGCTTATATAAAGTATATAATTGGTTGAGTAGAAAGCCTTTTTCCAATTGTTTTACATAATAATTTACTATTTACCAACACATTCAATTTAAACGAATTTATATCACTTCATTTAGCATTTTGTCTAATTTAATTCAGCAAGTGGATCCCAAATGAGCCATTTCTCTACATTTGTAAGTGGCATAATTTCTCCTAAAATTCTTTATAATATCTTGGATCCAAGTTTGCTGAAGTAGTCTTTCTGGAATTGTATGCCTTTTATTGTATGGCACACCATTGTAATGTACAGAGTACAATGCCTAGTCTTCAGAGTTGTATATACAAATTGTATACAGAAGTTCACTTTTAAATTTAATTAGCAGAATTTTGAAAGCTATTTTCATTTTCTTTTTTAAGTGATTGATTTCCATGAGTTGTTAAATACAAAAATCTGGTTTCTCTTCTGAGACAAGCAGTCATAACAAAACTTCAGTGTCATATTTCTTTGCCTGCTGTCACATTTTGGTAATCTTTTTATCTTTGAAGGTGTGGTGTTAAGTGAAATGCATGGTAACAAAAGAATAAATTTATCAAATAAGGCTCGCTTTCTTTATCAGAGTTTATCTCTTCTGAAAGAAGAACTGTACTTTTTGCTTTTTGAGTATACATGCCCTTAAACCCAGGAAAGTACTTAATCCCAACACCATCACACATGCCAACACTTTGTCTGTCTCTCTCACACACACACTTGCACACACTCACATTCTTTCTTTCTCTGGTTGAAAATCTTTAAAAAAGAAATAAAAATATTGCCTCTCATTTTTTAAAGGAGATATGGTCTTGCTATGCTGTCCAGTTGGAGTGCAGCACCTATTCACAGGCACACTTATTACACACTATAGCCTCTAACTCCTGGGCTCAAATGATCCTCCTGCCTCAGTCTCCCAAGTAGCTGGGACTCAGGTGCATACCTCTGCACCCAGATCCTTCTTTGAAGCTTTTTGTTATGGAAAAATTTAAGTATATACAAACAGAATAAAACTCTATGTATCCATCACCTAGATTCAACAATGATGGATTTGTCAAGTCTTCTCTATCCATCTGTGATTAGCTTCATGTCTAGCCTTAGGCCTTTAGTCATATCTCTACTGTTAGCCACTTTGGGTTTGAGAGTTGAAAAAGAGAAAATGAGGGGGAAGTAATGAAGACAGGGATAGTTTTGTAAATAATCTATATACTGCCAGTAGTTGATAATTTAATTAAACTTCAAAGATAGAATTTACTGACTCAATTCTCTATTACTTCCCATTTAAAGTTATGTGGACCTCACATGCTACACATGGATTCCAGCATTTTGAAACTGCAGGCGCTTGCAGGTATGGTCATTATGTAGCTAGAAGAGAAGCTGTGTATAACACAGACACACAATAATGGCAGTTCTGTGTGTTGGCTTGTCTTTAATATGAATGTCAGTATTTTTGTTTTTGTAGTTGTGAGATAAAATGACTGGAACAGCTTAACCTCCAAATTCCTACCAGATATCAGATAAAGGAGTCAGAAATGGACTGGTTGCCCTAAGCAATACCTTGATGATTTGTCTGTTCCTAACAGGGGTGACAAAGATACTCATTCCCACACATGTATGCATACACATATAATACATAAAATTCATACACAGGTGTACACATCCATATACTGCTGCCTTATTGAGATGGAAATAGAAGTTTTCTTATAAACTAGGAAGCAACTCCAAAGTTCTGCCATTTAATTATCTGAATGTTTAATGAGTTAGTTACCTTGATGCTTCAATACGGTACCAATATGAGTCATCAATAGTCAAATCCGGATACTCTACACGTCCGACTCCAGACCCGACATCCCACAGAAAGCTCACTTTACCTTTACGCATTTCTATGGCCAGAAAGTCAATCTAGTCCAGAGAAATGAAAAAAAAAAAAGATATTTCGGATATGAGGTACCCTAACAGAAGACTGCAGAATAGTACTTTTAAGTACCATTTACAGATATATAAAATAATTAGGTATTTTATGATACAACTTATCAAATGCTATGATTTATTATGCATGACTAAAAGGATATTTTATTATTGTATCTTTAAGGCAGAACAAATCCATACTGCTGAGGTGCATGTGCTGATTTTATTAATTCTTAGGTAGGTTTAATTTTGAGACAAAAGCCTTTCTCACTCTGATACTTGTCGTAAAGATAAAAGCAAATATTAAGATTCAGAGTTCATTATTGTTTTTACCAAAGACACTGACATTTTTGAGGGGGCTGCTATGATTCTTTTGTACAAAGTGACTCAGAACGCCTCACCTGAACGGCAAATATTGACTTATGTCATGGCTGGTCTGTTAAGAAGTCTTATTCATTTTGGAAGATTCCCCATGCATGTAAAGTCAAATTGTTCAAATGGAAGGAATTAGAACTTTATGGGTGAGCTTTTGTAGATATCACCTGTGTTATTTCAGTTTGAGTCATAAATTCAGCACAAATTAGAAGAGCTTTCATTGCTGAGTAAGCGCACAGTTTGCTGTTTTCATTTCACTAACATGAAATGAAAATGTAATTTCTCAGTTTGAGAAGAGTAAATAAAATCATTTTGTTCCTATTAGCCTTTCTTCTTAAATAGTTTGATCCTGAAAATTTAATTCAAAATAAGTGCTGGTATTCTGAAAAATGAAAGTAAATGTGCCTAAATACTGTCATTTTTTTCCTTCCATTTAACTTCTAACTTAATTTGACACTTCAGAACTTTGCGAGGTAAGATTTCAAATCAGAAAGCCTACATATTAGACAATTCTTGGACCGAGTTATTGAATCCTATATGCATTCTCCAATACCGGGATTCACCTCCAGCTATACACACACAGTAGCCGAAACAAAAGCTGGGTATTAGACTTACAAATTTGGCACTCCCAAGATAAAAAAGGAGGTTGTCAGCAACAGCTGTCTTTACGTTGATGACAATATTATTGTAACTTCCTTTCTTGATTTCGGGCTTGTACGTTCGAATGCAGTCACCTCCCGAAGACACAGATACTTTGATCTTTAAGAAAAACAAGGCACAAAGAACCAGGACTAAATCGCTCTGAAAGTTTGAAGTAGCTCCCAAACAACCACAGAGCCATCATAATTTCTTCTTTGAAGTTATTTTCCTATCATCAAATAGTATCATTAAACACTTATATGCAGACACCATTATACTCATTAATGAGGGCACAAAAGAGAAGTTTTTCCACTAGTATTTTTGACAATGAGCTGTTCACAATTCCACGTCTTGTTAGCATGTTACTGCTTCCTGAAGCACACAGCGGACAAATTCTTACCTTCATACCTCTCTCTATATGAATATGAGAACATTTTCAAAAGGTGATTTTGCCTGGAGCTAGCGGGAGTGATCATCATTAAGGAAGTTTAATGAAGTTTTACAATTCAGATTTCAGTGGTTTTGGTATTGCTTAAAGTAGGAAACCTTTTTTTCTTTCAGTTTTCAGAGGAAATTACCTACTCCCCCCATGTTCTTACAGTTGAAAGAGGACAATTAGATTTTGTTCTAGATGTTCTAACAATAAGAAGAATATTAATCATTCTACTCAGAACATACATTTCAGAATAAATTATACCTTTTTATTAAGTTGCTGGGAAATGAAATGGAAATAATTTCCAATGGCTATCACTACTAATGTGTTTAACAGCTCCTTTTTCTTGGGAATAATATCTTAAAAATTACTATAAATTGCTAAAAAAGGAATTCCTATGTGAATAGAGTGACATGGCTCATACCAATTTTTACTTACATTTAGAGAGCCTTCCTTCAATCACAAATAACACTAGTTGATTATTTGACTTAATTTCCTTTGAGTCAGGTGGAAAATCACCATCAAGGAGCTACTTTCAGGACAGCAGTGTAGCTGCTTGGACTCGGATGGAATCTGTAACTTTGTTCATCGATAGTGCTCAACGGAGGAGGCAGGGTGAGGGGAAGATGTAAAACCACTCTGCACTGGTCCAAATACCCAGTTTCAAGAAGCCCCTCGGCCCTCACTAGCAGTGAATTTCCCTTTTGTCATTTCTTCTAGCATTTTGTACCACTCATATCATTTACACATTTGGAAAAAAACCAACCAGCAGTATCATTACCCCTCTGGAAGTGCTGTGTGGACTTCCAACAAGGGAACCTCAGTCACTAAACCAGTCTCCAGATCATGGTGATACTGGGAGGTGTCTTCAAGAGTCTCATTTTTGTATAAGTGTAGGCAGTGTCATGACCTCGTTCCAAGGATGGTGACGAGCACACCACAAAGGTGCTGGGTGCCAGATTGGCTGGATTCAAAAGAAAAAGCTGAGAAGGGATTTGGGGTTCTTGACAAATAAGTAAATTCACATATGTTTGGGAACATCTGGAAATACAGCGGGTGTTTCACCACCTCCAGATCCTGCACAAGTCATGTATTTGTGTATTGCTGCTACCTCACCCGATCTGCTAAGCACATTGCATCTCCATGCCTAGGAAACTGTGTCCTAGAAAGAAAGGGCTGTCTCCTCCACCACCAGGAGGTTGCCAGTTCCTGGAGGTCTGTGTGGTGGCTGGGGTTGGAACACACTAGGAAACCTACTGCTTCGACTGCTTTCTTTGTCCTTGCCTTCCCCCAAAGGG
The DNA here is from genome assembly GCA_963574415.1 of Tarsius wallacei. Classification (NCBI taxonomy): domain Eukaryota; kingdom Metazoa; phylum Chordata; class Mammalia; order Primates; family Tarsiidae; genus Tarsius; species Tarsius wallacei. The sequence goes on along the minus strand of CAUYQG010179937.1, from coordinate 593 downwards.
TAGGGTATTGCCTGCCAACTGAGGGTTGAGGACTGCGGGGTCAACTCTGGTCCCCAGAGAGTTTTCTCTGTGTTCCAGGGAGACAGTCTACCTGGTAGGGTGGTTTTCGATCAGGAAGTTAGTTTTTTGCTTCACACATCATGGAAATTTCCTTTTTGCACACAGCACCGAGAGTAGGTGAATACAAATAAATTGCAGAAAAACTAAAGTAGGAAATACACAATTTTTACTTTGGATGTTAATGCTATAAAGCAATGCAAAATGGGAGTTGGTCAGGAGTGTCATATGATAGAATGGCAGCTAGACAAAGGGTTATCCAAGGGATTGGACATAAAAAGGATAAAGCCAAGCAAGAGGAAGATGGTATAGTAGAGGACAGGTAGGAAAAATGCACTCTTCAGGTTTTTTTTTTTTTTTGAGTTGTAGTCTCACTCCACTGCCCAGGCTGGAGAGCAGTGGCACACTCACGGCCACTCCAGTGTCAAACCACTGGGCTCTAGCAATCCTTCCACCTCAGTCTTCCAAAGAGTCGGAACTACAGGCTACCACATCCAGCTAATTTTTTGATTTATTGTAGAGACAAGGTCTTACCA
>CAUYQG010179935.1:0-18267 GCA_963574415.1 Tarsius wallacei | reverse complement strand
ATCAAAAATCAGCCGGGCGTGGTAGCGCGTGCCTGTTGTTCCAGCTACGTGGAAGGCTGAGGCGGAAGGATCGCCGGAGCCCAGCAGGTCGAGGCTGCGGTGGCCGGGAGCGGCCACTGCACTCCAGTCTGGGCGACGGAGGGAGACTCCAGCTCAAAAAAAAAATCAAAAAAAAAAGCAATGAAGCGGAGGAGAAGAAGGCACACTCAAACACAGCAGGGCGCACGAATGCGGATGTCAGGACAGGACATGCGGAAACAGGATTGCAGAGCGCTCGCAGGCGGGGGCCTTGAGCAAGGAGCCGGCTCGCGGCATGGTGGAGGCCAAGGGAGGCTGCGGGGGCTGAGGCTGGGGAGCAGAGCCAGGCAGGGAGGGCCTGTGAGCCAGAGGACGCGGCTTGGGTGCTAGCCTCAGCTTGGCAAGAAGCCACCGCTGGGGAGACACAGGGTGAGTTTGGTGAAAGAAGGTTCTTCATGTTCAACAACGTGAAGACCACGTCTACCAGGGGTCGTTCCGAAGCAGCTGAGAGAGCTCTTATGGCGGAACTGGACGCACGCAGGGTTGGGGGAGTGGTCAGGGCCGAGGGTGGCCCAGAAAGTGGCAGTTGGGAGGGTGAGGAGGACAGAGGAGGCGTGATGAGCTTTCGTACCGCTTGACTTTTAAGCCTCCACGTGCATGTTCTGTTTTCTTGAAAATTACTAACTTATTTATTAAAAATAAAAGAAAGCCAGGTGCGATGACTCACACCTGTGATCCCAGAGCATTGGGAGGCTGAGGCGAGAAGATTGCCTGAGCTCAGGGGTTTGAGACCAGCCTGGGCAACTTGGCAAGACCTCATCTCTACAATAAATCAAAAATAAGTAGCTGGGTGTGGTGAAACACACCTGTAGTTCCAGCTCCTTGAAAGCCTGAGACAGGAGGATTGCCTGAGCCCAGCAGGTGGGGGCTGCGGTGGCCGTGAACGTGCCACTGCACTCCAGCCTGGGAAGACAGAGTGAGACTCTGACTCAAAAAATGAAAAAGAAAGAAAGAAAGAAAGAATCAGACAGGCAAGTTGCCGCCGGCTCCGCCCAGAGCCGATGGGTTTGCCTGAGGGTGGAGGAACTGAAATCCCACCTCTCCCCCAAACCTGGAGGGCCCCAGCCATGATCCGTTGTGTGTTTTGATAACACGTGCATGAAGACGCTTGAGCCAGAGGGCTTAAGACCCTCTCTCTCTCTCCCCTTCACACCTCTCGTCACATTCCTCCCTTGCTGGGGGCCGTACGCCTTCTTGGGGTCCGGCCAAGGGGAGCTGAGTTGGAGTTGCGTCTGGTCTGTGTTTGGGGGGTGTGTTTTTGTGGTCTGCCATCACTTCTGCACTGGGCTTGTTTTTTTCTTTTGGGTAGTGGAGATGCTTCCGGAATCCTTCCTCCGTCCACAGGCCTGACCCCCAGGGCCCCAACGCAGGATTCAGGTTGGAGGTGGCCTTCTCGCTGAACTAGCCCTGGGGGGCCTGGCACTGAAGGCGTGTGAAAGTATTTAAAGTTAGCCATGAAGCAGGAAGCGTAAAAACTAGGAGGTCTTACAAGTGCACGTGAAATAAGCTTAATGGAGATGTCCTTAAGTTTCACGCAGTCTAAAGTTTGCATAACCTACCAGTATTGAGTTGTGGAGTCCAAAGGAACTTTGCTAATCGATCAATACAAGTGCAGCTTCCAACCAGGTGTGCTAGAGAAAAACTGGGCTGTTTTCTATTCCTCTGTAGATAGAGTTATAACATATTGGAGGTGTTCAAAGAGGTGACCAAAGCATCTGCAGCTGAAAATGGAGACAAATCCATTGTGGGCATAGGCCAGGCAATCAGTTAATAACCACTAGTATGCTTTTCTTTTTGTGGGGTTTTGTGATGTGTGCAGTATCTACTTTTAAAAGTGTGCACTTTGTCATCATGTATTTTTTTTTACACCAGTTAAACACTTGCTTTTGCATTTGATTTTGTGCAATCTCGCGTTTTTAAAGAGACTCCCCAGCTCCTACGGGCTTTGGGTCTGTAAGTCTCCTCCTCGCCCGATGAAGAGTGTGCCTGTTTCAAGTACGAACTACGATCAGGGCCTGTGAGGCTGCAGTGTGCAGTGTGGGTGATGGCTGGTGAACGCGGAGAAGGAGGGTGGGACGCCAGGAACACACAGAGTGGGGCTTCCGAGCACAGGCCGAGACTGTTTTTAAAGTTGAGGTGAAGTTCACATAGCGTAAAATTAGTCATTGAAAGCATACAATCGCGTGACACGCAGAACACTCGCAGTGTCCTGTAACCAACACCTCTACCCAGTTCCACCATGTTTTCCACACCCTTGGGACATCTGGACCCAGGGGCGGTCACTCCCCGGTCCCATCTCCCTGGTCCCTAGCGACCCCCAGTCTGTATCCTGCCTTCAAAGATAGATAGACTGATTCTGGGGGTTTCACGTGGGTGGAATCCTTCGATCTGTGGCCTTTGGGGAGGGGCTCATCTCACGTAGCTCCTTGTCTTAGAATGTTTGGGGGATCATCCACACTATATGTTATGAGTATTTCAATTTTTTTCAAAAAACTATAATTTTATTTTGTTTTAGATTCGGAGGGTACAAGTGCACATTTGTTGCATGGACATATTGTGTGGTGGTGGCGACTGGGATTCAGGTGACCCCTTTCTCAGAGAGTGAACGTTATGTCCAACAGGTAATTTCTGAACCCTAACCCCCTTCCCCACCTCCCCACTTTCTCGTGTCCTTGGTGTCTATTATTTCCATCTCTGTGGTCATTTAGCTCCTGCATACAAGTGAGAACATTCAATGTTTGGCTTTCTGTTTCTAAGTTAGTTCACTCAGGATGATGGCCTACAATCCCATCCATGTTGCTGCAAAGAACACAACTTCATTCTTTTTTATGACTGTGTAATATCCCACGGTGTATGTATGCCACATTTTCTTTATCTAGTCAATCGCTGGTGGGCTCTTTGGTTGGTTCCATGATTTTGCTCTTGTGACTAGTGCTGCAGTAAACAAAAGAGCCCAGGTATCTTTTTAATATACTGGTTTCTTTTCCTTTGAGTGGATCACTAGTAGTGGGTTTGCTGGGTTGAGTGTTAATTTTATTTCAGTTTTTTTGAGAAATCTCTATCCTGTTTACCATAGAGGCTGAATGATTTTACAACCCCACCAACAGTGTATGAGTTTTCCCTTTTCTTCACAACTGTGCCAACATTGCCAAGTTGTTCTGACTTCCTAACAGTGGCCATTCTGGTATAAGGTGATACCTCATTGTGGCTTTAATTTGCATTTCTCTGATGCTTAGTGATGTTGAGTATTTTTCATGTTTGTTGGCTGCTTGTGTGTCATCTTTTGAGAAATGTCTGTTCACGTCCTTTGCCCACTTTGATTGGGTTGTTTGTTTCTCACATTGAGTTGTCTGAGGTCCTTGTAGCTTCTGGGTATCAGTCCTTTGTGTGAGATGTAATTTGCCAATATTTTCTTCCATTCAGTGGCATTTCTGGCCACTCTGTTGGTTATTTGCTGTGCAGAAGGTTTTTAGTTTAGTTAAACTTCAGTTGTCTATTTCGGTTTGTTTTTGTCACAATTGCTTTTTGGGACTTAGTCATAAGTTCTTAGCCTAGGCTGATACCCATAAAAGTGTTTCTCAGGTTTTTATAGTTTCAGGTCTTACGTTGAAGTCTTTGATCCATCTTTAGTTAATTTCGTATATGGTGAGGAGGGGTCCAGTTTTATTTTTCTGCATATGACTAGCCAGTTTTCCCAGCACCCTTTATTGAATAGGGTGTTCCTTCCCTTTTGTCTGTTTTTGTATGTTTTTTTACAAATCAGTTAGTTGTAGGCATGTGGCCTTATTTCTGGGTTCCCTATTCTGTTCTATTGATCTGTCTATTCTTGTACCAGCACCACACTGTTTTAGTTACTATAGCCTTGCAGTGTAGTTTGAGGTCAGGTGGTGCGATGCCTCTGCATCTGTCCTTTTTACTTAGGATTGCTTTGGCGATTCTGCCTCCTTTTTGGTTTCCTATAAACTGAAGATTGTTTTCTTTTCCTAGTTCTGTGAAAAATGATGCTGGTGTTTTGATAGGGGTTGCACTAACTGTAGATTGCTTCGGGCCGTAGGACCCTTTTGACAATGCTGATTCTTCCAATCCATGAGCATGGGGTATTCCTCCACTTGTTGTGTCCTGTGGTTTCTCTCACCTGTGTTTTGTAGTTCTTCTTGTAGAGACCTTTCACCTCCTTGGTTAGGTGCATTGTCAGGCATTTTTCATTTCTGTTAAGCGATTTCCTAGAGCATGTGCCAATCTGAGACTCTGTGTGTGTGAGAGAGTGTGCGTGTGAGTGTGTAAATGTGTGTGTGTTGTGTGTGTGAGCAGAGTTCATTTGAAAGCCATTTACCTGTTCATCTTAGTTGGCAAAGTGTTTGTTGAGTGCCTGTCACCTGTCCGATTTGAGCTGGCACCGTTCTGTTTCCCTACAGCTATGGGTTCTGGAGGAGGAGGAAGGGGTCTGAGGGCTCTGCTTCATTTAGGAGTCGGTGCCAGACTTCACGAGCCCCTGACACAGCTCACCTCCCCTCCCACCCGGCTCTGCTTGTGATTTTTGCTCGTGACTGTTGCCGTCTCTTTACCAATATGTCAGGGGTGGATGTGGGTATGGAAGGATCTGAGATTTCATTATGATAACTACCCAGGGCTGAGTTGACATGGCGAAAGAAAGGACTAGAATAAGGATTTCTCCACAACCTTGGGTGTTTCCTCCCACTCGCTGCAGGGGTGTGGCCCCATTTCAGGGAGGGAGAAGGTCGGATGGGCCCTCCCACAGTCTGGCTGAGCTGGATCCAGTCCAAAGCAGCCTCCTGCAAGTTGGGGCTCTCTGGAAGCACCCAGCCAGGGGCTCAGCTGCCCCTTCTGCTGGGGGTTGCGGAGGGTTAAGGGAGAATCGTCCAGCTTCAGAGCTTCTTAGACCCAAATCATCATCCCGTTCTGTCTGCAAGGCAGCTGCTAATTTTTTCTTCAAATCTTGGAAGCATTTCCCCACCGAGGAAACAGACGTCAGGTGATGTGAGAGCCCCAGCATCGCCCAGAGCAGGGCGCTTGCCTACTGGCCTCAGCCCGGAGGAACCATGCGTTTCACTTGGCTCTGCTTCTGGGCTGAGGTCTTTGAAAATGGCTTTGGAGTGTCACATCACTCGAACTCGCAGTGTGGCCAGGGCTTGGCAAGGGCCATGCAGTGCCCTTCATCTCAGCGGGGATGGACAGGTGAGTCACACATCCTCCTTCTTAGCACCTGTGCTGGGCCGTCCCTCCTCCCCAATGGGCCACTCAGAGCGGGGCCCTCAGGAGGCTGGAGGTCACGAGCCAGGCTGGGAGGCTGCACCAGCTCTTCCTGCAGGGACGCCTCATCCTCGCTGCTCACTCAGGGGCTGCCCTCGGCCCTGCCGCAGGCAGCTTCTGGCCCGGAACCTTCCGAGGTGCCTGCTGTTCTGGGCAGCATCACTTGACAGAGCCACGGGTGGCGGGGGTGGCATCCTGGCTCCTCTTACACGGCCCACTCAGGGTCCCAGGTCTCCCGGGGAGTCTCGGCCGGGCCATATGTGACTTGCATGGCTGTCCAACTAACTCCTGGTGCTTCTGACAGGTTCGTCTCTCCTTCCGCATCTGTGGGTGTTCCTCATCCCTGCACTTGGCTCTCTCATTTGCTCTCACACTGGCTCTTCCACACCAGAATATGCTGTGCCTGGAAATTCCTCATTCACTTCCAAATAGGTCAAGTTCATGCCAAGCTTGCCAAATGCATCCTGTGGCCTGGCCCTGCCTAACACTTTGCCCTTGGGAAATCCCCTCCTCCCACTCCCGCTGGAATTGAGCACGAATGGGTGGTTTTCTCGGCCTCTCACCACAGGGCCTCGCACATGCTGTTCGCCCTGCCTGGAATGACTTTTCCAGCCTTCCCTCACTGCTGTCGGCCACTACTTAGTCCTCAGCATCAGGTGAGATGTCTCTTTCTAAGTGGACAGTGCTGTGGCCCCCACAGCCAGGCTAGCGTACGTTGCGCTCTGCCCCTCGGCTCAGCACATCCTGCTTCGGAAGCCTCCCTCCCTGCATGGGCACCTCAGTGCAGAGGCTGCCTCTCCAGCACACAGCAGTCAGCCGTGAAATGCTTCTGAATGAATGAAATGCGTGAGTGACCTGTGTCTTTGTTTCTTTTGCAAACCTGAAGTACAGCAGGATGAACGCTCAGGTGACCTTGAGCTCAATCAGGGAAGTTGGGTTTTCTCTAGTTTACACTCGGCTCTCATCTACCTGCCTCGCTTCTTTGGAGAGGTGGTGGCTTCTGAGGTGAGGTCCTCAGGAAGGAACATGCAGGACCTGTGGGCACCAGGTGCACTTGGCTTTGGAAGGCCAGGTTCATTCACCTGTGCAGACCAAGAAGAGGATGCACAGCTGTGTGGTGGAGAGGGGTAGTGCACAGGGTCGTGTAAACACAGGTGCAGAACATGAGTAGACCTCGCTGTTGTGCTTGTTATCACTGAGATGGAGGCTGGACATCCGGATTGCGAGACAGCAGCCATGGGAGAACTGCATGTCTCCACCGCCCAGAACGAGGAGCAGAGGGCTCGACCTCCTGATGCCTGTCCCGCCCGTCAGTTCTCATGGGGCGTGTGTGCTGGGGAGAAGCTGGTCTGTGAAGAAGCCTGACACTAAGAGGTTGGGAAGAAAGCCTTGGACTCTCCAGTCTGTGCGTGGGAGGTGTCCACATGGAGCTGGAGGGCCAGGTGAGCTAGGGTGTAATATCTGTTCTAATGTGTGATGAAAAGCCCATCAGGGGAGGGAAACTTAGTACAGTCAGTCACCTTGAAGCTAGCTCCAGTGTCATGGTCACAAAGACCACACATGTGTCTATATGTCTGTGTTGTATCACACTGACCACAGTGTGGAGGTTCATGCTCAGAGCTGGCTAGATTGGGAAGGCTGGCAGGGGTTGGCTTTGGCAAACACGATGGCCAGGCTTGGCTGGGTTCCTTTCACCTCAGACACAGAGCAGTGGTCCAAAGGATGGCACTGAGAGCAGGCTACGTGGTGGGGGAGGAGAACGCAGCTTTGGGGGCCTCCTGAGCTCCTCAACAGAGTGAGGGGCACAGTCACGTCAGAGAACCCAGAGCCACACCCCTACCTTCAGCTTTGGAGAATAGGGGAAGGTTGGGGACCAGCCAGCCCACGTCACCTGGACCTGGTGGTGCAGGCTCGTTGTGTGACATTGCAGTTACATGCCCAAAGGGCTCTCTTTCTCCTTGCTCTGGGGTCCCAGCAGTCCTGGCCATGACCTTTCACTGCGAACATGATGTCCTCAAGTGGGTGGGTATAAGGGAGAGAGGGAGAGGCCACGAAAGAGAGCAGTTGGATATTACAGGTGAACCTTCAATCTAGTTAGCATAATGCTCATATGATTATAAAATGTCCAAGCCTGGCTTTCTCATGGGAGACATTCAAAAGTAGCCAGTGATAGGATATTTCAGCAAACAAAAACCTAAAAAATGTTCTAGGGGAAATGAGTGAAGCCCAGGTGTCAGAGTCACCGAGTTTGAATGCAGGAAGGTGAAGGAGAAGCAGGTGGCCACCGAGTCCGTGAAATGTCACATCCTTCACTTGTGGCAAGGGAGCGTGATGGAGGAGCTCCTCTTCAGGGAAGGACATCTGGGGCAGCTCCTTTGATGCCCTCTCTTTTAGGGTGTGTGGTGCACTGGCTAAGAGCAGGGTTCTGGGTTGGCCCTACCACACATGAGCTTTAAGACCTTGAAAAATTTGCTTAACCTCTCTGGGCCTTAGTTTTTCCATCTTGAAAGTAGGGTAATAATAAAAATTCTTGCTTCAAAGGGTTGTGATGAGGATTAGATGAGTTAATTTGTGTAAATTGCTCAGCCCGAAGCCTGTTACACAGCTGATACTCTGTAAATACCAGATGGAGCTGCTGTTATATTAAGGCTCTTGGAATGAAGACCCTTTGTGGCCAGGGCCATAGGTGTGACACAGAGGTCTGGTCTTTGGTACCCATGACTCTTCAAAGAGGCACATTAGACAAAGGAAAGGGGAAAACAGATGCCTAAAACGTGGAAGACCAAACTGAAGAAACACACCAGCAATCCACTATTAATTGCAAAGGCTGAAGACCACACCCCAAGGACTACATTTTGAAGGAGTCCGGTCATCATGCAAGCATCATCTTTTCCAAATGAATTTGAGGCCTCTTTAAAAAGGGGACGTTTGTACTATAAGGTGAGTACAACTGAAATCAGACACTAAGGCAAAGGAGGGGAAGAGTGCAAGTTGCAAATGGAGACAGCTGTGATTGCAGATCACGGTCACATCAATGTCAAGACACATGCGAGGCCTTACCCATCTTCACTAGAGTTTGTACGGGCTGCAGGTGCAGGGGAGATGGGGTGAAGAAGGTTGCAAGCAGAGAAGACTGTGTTTTGCTTGTGGCTAAAGGAAGCAGGAAAAGTCAGCAAGGAAGGGGCCGTAGGTGAGGCCCTGGGCATAGTCATGAATGGAGTGACACCACAGTGATGCTGTGTGCAGCTGGCTTTGCACGGAATGACTTCAGCTAAGTATTTCCAGGACTGTGATGGAGGTTTCTCACCTCGCCTCATGCCCTAACTGTGTCCCTTCCCACTGATGTTCATTTTCCTTACTGGTCTGTTTATCTATCTATCTATCTATCTATCTATCTATCTATCTATCTATCTATCTATATCATCTCTCATCTGTCAATCTATCTCATTTATCTTATCTATCTAATCTTCTCTATTATCTATCTATTAATCTGTTATCTATCATCTACCTACCTACCTATTATCTAATCTGTCATCTATCTATCTCATCTATCTATTATCTACCTACCTACCTACCTAAATCTCATCTATCATATATCTCTTTATCCTATCTGTTTATCTATCATCTCTTTCTTTCTATTATCTATCATCTATCTATATCATCTATCATCTATCTATTCAATCTCATCCATCTATCATATCTATTTATCATCTATCTAATCATCTCAATCAATCAATCAATCAATCATCTATCTGTCATCTATATCTCCTTGACGCTCTCTAGTCATCTATCTCTCCTTGACGCTCTCTAGATAAAATAGAGAATACACAGAAGACAGCAGACATGCCAGCCAGCAAATGACTTCTTGTTAGGTCACTGGGAGCTGCCTGACTGAAGTCAGGAGATGAACTCTGCCTTGAATGGGTCATTTTTAACTCAAATAAGCAACACTTGCTGTCTTCCATCAGCTTTCTCTTATGACAGGCATGATTAGCCAAAGTTCAATGACGGGTTAAATAAATACACTTGGCTGAACAATGGACACTAGCAGGATTAATCCTTTTCTGGGACCTTCCCTTCAGACCCTGCGTGACTGCCCCTCCTCCAGACTATTGTCAAAAATACATCTGAAACTCATCTTTTGAAACTACCTTTGAACAGCCTGGTGGTTGGATCTGTTTCTGCAAATCGGCCAGTGGTTACAAGGCAACAATTCAGATGAAACTGAGATTGAAGTATGACGAAAGCACTTTTATTTGCCAGAAATTGTGAGATGGAGAATGACATGGTCAAGGTTTACGCTGTTCAAGATTGTTGCTGAGAGGAATAAAGTCATGGACAGAGCAGAGTGCACCAAGAGCTGAAGCATTCTTGAAGGACTTTCCTTGGAATGCGCCCCGCCCACGGAGGGCCTCCCTTTACCTGTGATCATTAATCATGGGCTCCTTCACTGACTTTTCAGTAGGGGTGCTTGAGGAGCCATCAACCTGGGCTGCCCCACCTGGTCAAATCCCAGGACTTATTAGGCACAGACTGCGTTCTCTGTACGTGCTCCTTGAATTAACCTGGGTCTTTGTCCTTGTTCCCCTTTCCTCCACTGGAGCTCTGTCACTCCACACCCAGGCGGCACATAGGGCTGTGTTGTCTGTCAGAGATTTCCTTGAAATGGGTTCAGCCCCCACTTAAAAGGCTAGCGGCAGCCCGGAGCCTTGCTCATGGTTTCTGTGACTTCCTGCTTCTTTCTCTCACTTCTCTTTGTCTTCAATGCCCTGCTTGTCTCTGCACTGCGTGTTATTTCTTCCTTTTCCTGCGTTGAATGGACTTCAGTTCCACATTCTATGTATTGTACGTATGACATAAAATTTCTGTCTGTCAGATGGAATTTGTTCCACGTTGGTTGGAAAACTCTACGCATCATCATTGTCCACAAGAAATGCATTTTATTTATTTTTGATAGATTCTACCTTAAAGTGTGGATGAGGGATGTGTGGCTTGTGTGTGCTACGGGGCGAGGCTCACTGTCTGCAGCGCAGCTCTCAGCAGTGGGTTGCTCTGTCTCTCCCTGCTCTTCTGTGGGGCGGCCCCCCATCTCTCATGGCCCTTTCCATGCCACACCTTCCGGGGATGTGCGTGGGTGACGCTAGACCAGAGACCACTGCCCCTAAGCTTGTCATTGCCCAAACACGGCAGAGGTGCGTTCTAAGCACATAGTTAAGTCCTGACCAGGGAATGCCCTCTCCTCGCCCCGCTGTGCTCTTTGCTGACTCAGCCTCTCGAACTTCTCCCATCCCCTGGCTCAGCTGCTTTCCACATGTGGCCTCCAGGTCCCCGTGCCCAGCTACATCCTGCTGGTGGGAGGGGCAAGGACCCTGGAAATGGTGCACATCAATCTGTTCATGTGGTATTGGCCAGAGCTCGGTGGAATGGCCGTCCCTGGGAACTGGGAAGCATGGTCTGGCCGCTTCCCCAGAAAAAAAAGTGCGTGGTGGGCAGTCTATTCGGTGGCCACCAGAGATCCTTGTCTTTGGGTACTTACACCCTTGTGGAATCTCCTCCCCTGAGTGTTGGTGGCCTCATGAGTCACTTCTGGTGAGCGAATTACAGGAAAGGTCACACGTGCCACTTCTGTGATTAGGCGACTCAGACTGGCTTCTGCTCTATGGGCAGATTCTCCCTCTTGCCTGCATTGAGGTTGGGAGCACCATAGTTGCCCAAGTGACAAGGGAGGTGGCCTCTTGCCAACAGCCAGCGAGGATCAGAGGCCCTCGGCTCCACAGCCAGGAGGACTGCACCTGTTGCAGCCATGGATAAGCTTGGAAGTGCCTCCTTCCCGGAGGACCTTGGAAGACCAAGCCCAGTGGATGCCTTCGTTGCAGCTGTGTGCAGGCCCTGAGGCCAACTGCCTGGCTGAGCCAGTGCCCCTCCAGCCCACAGACACCATGGGACAACACATGTGCCTTGATTTGATCTGCTGTGTGCGGATGAGCGGCAGCAGAGCCTTGACAAGGAGAGGAATCCGGATGGGGAGGAGCCTGCCAGACCCCACCTGAGGGCTATTCTCATGGGAGACAGACCCTTTCCGCAGCTCTGCTCCCTCTGGTTTCCCTAGGCTGCTGGTGAACACGTGTGTCGTGTGGCTGACCACCAGCATGCCACTTCCAGCACTGACTGCATTAGCATCTTCTTGCTACTGCTGTAACACATTTCCTCAAACCTAGCGACTCAAAGCCACAGAAATGCATCCCCTTTCAGTTTTGGAGGTTGGAGTCCAAGGAGAATCTTGGGAAGCTGCAGTCAAGGTTTCAGTGGCTGTGCTCCCTGCCAAGGCTCCAGGCAGGGTCCACGCTCTGCTTTCCAGCTTCTAGAATCGACCTGCAGGCCTTGGCTGGTGGGCCCTCCCTCTGCCTTAATCCTCTCACTCCCCTCTCTGCTGTGATTACCCTGCAGAGGCTCCAGGCAGGGTCCACGGTCATCTCTCTATGGCAGGGTTCTTAATTACAAGTGCAAATTCCGTTTGTCATGGGAGGGGACCTGTTCACAGGTTCTGGGGATTAGAACATGGGTCTCTTTGCATGTGTGTATATGTGTGCATGTGCATGTGTGTGCACGTGTGTATGTGTGTGCTATGTGTGTGTGTGGTTATTCTGTCTACAACTCCAAAAGAATTTTCTGTGCCTTCCTGGTTTCCTCTTCCTAATAAGCCGTAGAATTGCTAACCAAGGCGTCATGAATTCTGGGAGAGATCTGCCATGTTGGGAAAACTCGGCTTTTGTGTTCTCGGTCTGTGACGTCTGTGCCCTTTGCCTTCCCCTCAAACCTTCGTCTGACCTGTTTTCAGGTTAGTCTGCCTCTCTTATTGGGAAGCCTCATTGGTATGGGTGTTAGGAAGAGGCACCAAGTTTCCAGCACCAGAAGCAAGACAAGGGCAGTGAGGACTTGTGAGACGCAGCAGCTGGGGGTCCAGAAGGTTGAACTTGGCCGAGCTAGAGGGTGGCTGAGCTGAGCTTGGGTCATTCTTCTTGATTCCAAATCTCCTGTACTTTGTCTTTTTGCCAACCCGGGGTTTCCATTTTAAGGAAGACAATGAAAATTATGTTTAAGCAGAGACTAAAGGCCTCATCTACTATGAGGATTATTATGACTAGTGAAGAAGTAAGAAGACATTTAAACCGATTGGCTAAAAATGGCAGATACTTTTGAACAATATATATTTTTTGGCTTTTTGATTTTTATTCTAGTTTGGGGGTACACAGGCATGTTTGTTTTACGGACATATTGTATAGTGGTGAGGGTGGGGTCTTACGTAAAGTTTTTGATCCATCTTGAGTTAATTTTTGTATATGGTGAGAGCCAGGGGTCCAGTTTCATTCTTCTGCAAATGGCTAGACAGTTTTCCAAGCACCCTTTATTGAATAGGGTATCCTTTCCCCGTTGTTTATTTTTGTCAGTTTTTGAACCATAATTTTTCACTTGTAAACCAAACAGATTGAACTGTTAAACTAAGAAGTTGGAAATAAACTAATGTGTCAAACATTTACAATTTCTGAAGGAAGACAAAAGTAATATGCCTATTTTGTGGTGGTGCATCTCAAATCTCAGCTCTTTTTTTTTTTAAGCGGGAATTAGTAAGAGGACAGAAAAGCTCCCCCCGTGGGAGGGATCCCTAGGGGGCTGCCCACCTCTCAGCTCTTTTGATGACCATGAACATGCTTACTCCCACAACAACTCTGATATATTTCCTCCCTCTGCTTGAGAATCATGGCATCATGTGTGCACTTCCAACACCAGAAAGATATTGTCACACTTTAAATTCTGTACTTTGTGTGTTTTATGGAAATACACTCTTGTTTTTCCGACTGTAAAATTCCACTCTAAAATTTGGACCTGTCTTTTTCAGGCGATTTGGTATCCAATCCCTGCCCTCCACTGCGGGGGTGTGTGTTTTTGCAGGAGTCAACCATGGCACAACATGGAAGTTCTGGGCTTTGCTCAAGTGTAAATATGTTGAGGGCTGAGATCATTTGCTCTCAGGGAAATATAATTTACTGCTTCTGAAGTGGAAAAAAATGAATAAATTATAAAAGCTCACGAGCCCGCCTTGGCCTTTCAGTGCTTAGAGTGTTTTGGTGAGTTGCATCGGATGAATGAGGAACATATGGGTGAAGTCGCTGCTCCTGGATCTGGAGATGGAAGGGGACGTGCTTAACCAGATGTTCATATTTTCCTGAATATCATGTTCGAGAACACATTTGGCCCCATTCCCTGGAGTCATGGGAGATGGGTCTTTCTGCCTGTCCCTAAGAGTGCACGTCAGCTAGGCTGGGGGGCTCCCCTGTGTCTGTGTCTTTGGTCAGGAGCTGGGGACGGCCGTGGGATTCTCAAGGAATGACAGAAGTGAGGGCTGAGTTCAACTAGGAATTTATTTCTTCCTTTGATATAGAGCTGTACTCAAGTGACTCTCCTGGGAACCCTGTGGGATGGAGGGGCCTTCTCAGAGCCGGGGGAGCCTACGAATGTGGGTTCTCTTCAGGTGGAATTGTTGGCCAGTCAGCTCTGCTGCAGATGGGGGTCCAGGTGCTGGCCCTGGAAACCCAGTTGTGTCATTTCAGTGATGGAGGAAGACCCCAGGGCTCTGTTTTCTTCAACTGAAGCAGACAACAAGGCTACCTTCATGCTGTCCTCTCTCCGTGCCAGCTCACTGCCGGCTACGCAAGGCAGGTGCTGGCCCCTGGTTCCAACAGGTAAAGAGACGCAGCTCCACCCAGGGTCGCCCAGCTAGTCTCTTGCAGACTCAGTTCCAGGACTGTTCCCTAGGGGCCCATTCCCACACAGGCACTTGGTGGCTCAGCTCAGCACGCAGTACACAGAAGGCCGATCATCAGGGAGCACCCTTGCCTTGGTCTCTGTCCCCCTGGAGCTCCTGGGAGGAACAGTTGCTTGGGCCCATTTTCTCCTCCCTCTCCTTCCTGCTTACTGTTATCTGAGTGGGCTAGGGTAGACATCTTTGTTAATCAGCAGGATGAACTCCAGGATGGACATTTGTGCACACAGGTGGACTGCAGGCACCGGGCGCAGACTGTTTTTCTCCCAGATGCCAGTAGCCTTCATAACACTCCTACCTACTTGTTCCCCAGTGGGACATACTAGCCTCTGCTGACCCAGAACGATCCTCCTCCGTGGGGGTGAAGATGTGACATTTCAGTGTCAGGCAAAAACAGATCGTGGAAACTCACAACTGGTCGTACGTGACCGTGAACCGAGGCATCCGCTTGAGCCCGGGCCTCCTGTTCTCTGGGGTTTTGGTGACATTTGTTCTGCTCCCCAACTCGTTGTCCCCAACTCCTGCCTCGCTTTGCCCGGTTTCTCATCTCGGATGGCGAGCCTCCGTCAGCTTTCTCGGCTTGTGTCACTTGCCCAGCCTTTACGTGGGGCTGGCTGCCTCGGCAAGCAGGCAGTCTTGGGCTCCTCGGTTTTTTTCATCTGGAAATGGGCGCAGCACATAGTATTGCTTTGGGGGATGAAATGAGCGAACATGGACAGAACATGTTGCTTAGTGAGCACAGGAACCATAAATAGATGTTTCCCTTTGCCGCTAGTGAAAACTGAAGTTAAGAAGTCAAGTGACTGGCACAGGACGCAGTGAAGAAGGTGTTCTTGGCCGTGGGTGATTTTGCCTCCAGGGGACACTTGGCAACATCAAGAGATTTTATTTGGTGGTCATAACTGGAAGAAGTGCTATTGGGCATCTAGTGGGGAGAGGCCAGGGATACACCAAACTCCCTGCCGTGCACAAGATGGCCCCCCACAGCCAGGGACCATCTGGCCCCCACATCAGCAGCAGTGAAAGGGGGAATCCCTGCTCTGGATGGAAAACTACATACTTTGGGCTCAAAGGCACATATGCGTACCACCTTGACCTTCGTAATGTCAGCATCAATATATATCAAGAATAACATCAGCATCAAGAGCAATGTCAATATTAATGTGCCAGCAAAGTTTCCTAAGCACTTACTATGTGCCAGGCAAATATATGAATAGGCTGAGTCATCACAATCAATCTTTTAAATGGTTTCTTTTATTGTTCTTATTCTGCTTAGGATGGAGACAGGCTTGGAGAAGTTTGGCGACTGTCCCACGTCCCGTGTGCTGGAATACAGACCCCCGGCCAGCCGAGGCCCTTGTGTACTGCTCTGTCTCCTCTCTACTCTGCTGTCCCTCAGTCCTTGAGGTGAGGAGACAGGAGTCTGGCTGGTCGAGCTGTCTAGGACTCGGAGGAGCCCGCCAGTGGTCCCAGCCACTGTGGGATTTGGGGAATCAGGGATATCAGACACCCTCACTCTGTGGGGAACGCTGGCCTCTCCTGTGGGACTTCCCCCTGCCAAGGACTGCCCACTCTTTGGAGTAGGGGTGAGTCGGGGATCCCGGGTTGCTGTGTGAAGTCCCGTACAAGGGTGTCTCCAAAAACAGCAACTGTCGGGTAGAAGGAATGAGAGGAAAGAGCAGAAACAACTTGAGACAGAATGAAGCTTGGACCAAACCTTTTTGGGGTGCAGAGTTGGTTCCTGGAGTTCCCATGTAAGATGACAGTGGGGGCAGGCACAGCAGATGGCGGACACTTTGGGCTCATTCACTGGTGACTCCTGAGGACTTGCTTTCCTCCCAGAAGTGCCGACTCTCTAATAGGCCATTTCTTAGAAGAAAACCTCCCTGCATGGAGTTTCACCCAGAAGGACTTCCCGGGGCCATGGAGTCCACACCCAGCAGTGGCCTCTGTCCATTGTGCAAATGCCTCGGCCACCTGGACCATCCAGGCCTGGAGTTTTCCTTGGAGGCAGGATGACCTCTGGATTGACCCCTGTGCCCAAGATGATCACCAAATGGTGGAGGGCTGGTCTCCATGGGATGGCTCAGAGAGGACGAGGACCCAGGGGAGCCTATCTGACCTGTCCCCATGTCGAGCTTCTTCCTTCCATAGTGTGATCTTCTCCATTCTCTTCTTCCTCCCACTGGGTGATATTGTGTGTCAAGCTGCTTCTTCTCATAGAGTGTTCTCCGCTGAACTTTGTCCCTCCGCAGTGTCTTCTTCTGCATGGAGCTTCTCCCTCTGGAGATCTTCATCCTCTCATGGCGTGTTCTTCCTTGTTGCGCTTCATTCTCCCACGGCGTGTTTCTCTCCATCTTTCTTCCACAGTGAATTCTCTGCTTCCCTTCAGCTTGCAGGGTGTGAGGTCTTCCCTGTGGTTCCAAGAGGTTGACCAAGAGGCTCGGAGTCCACTCCTCCCCTGGGCGGCCCAGGGCTTCTGGAGTCCATTGCAACAGCAGTCCTGGAGGGGTCTACACCCAGCATGGATGAGCCAGGAGGAAGAGGCAGCAGCCGTGGGGATGTGGGGAAGTCGCCTCACCAGAACTTTACACAATGGGAATAAAAGCCCCGCTCTCATCAGATGAAGGGTCATATGTGAATTGTTCCCACTGTGGACTCAGTCATGGCCGTCAGCTCCTCCTCCCTTAGAAGACTCTACCGACCTTGCTGACGCCACCTGGCACTTCCCTCCAAGCATTCAGAGCACCAGGACACAGATGTGTAGAAATCTGTGCCTGTCTCCTGGTGTCAGCACGTGGGCTTGTGCACGTATGTGTCAGTGACGCCCTCTCCCGTGCTCTGGTGGCCTCCAGCTCCCATTCCTCCCCTGCCTGTGGTCAGCTGCTCTTGTGCCCACCCACTGCCCCTCCAGCCCAAGGGGGACCAGATGAGGAAGCGTGTAGATAATGTCTTTCTTGCAGCCCATCAGCCAGCGGGGTTCTTGTAGCTCTTAATCCTCATCTCTGAGGAGCTTTGCTTCGCTGAGTCTCAGAAACCCCAACATTCCTCTTCCTGTAGGGCATGGACAGACGCCGGTTTGGGCGGTTTCACTGCCAGGAGCACAAGGACGCCAGTTCAGTCCCTTCCCTGCCCCCCACACAGGACTCCAGGCACCGAGTCCTCGGATCAGCAGAGGGTGCCAGAGCACAAGGGATGCTCACTTCCTGCCACGCTGGTGAGGCGCAGTTTGTGGGATCCGGCCCTGAAGCCAGCAGGCCTGGCCTGGTCCTTTGCTTCCATGCCAACTTCCCTTTGGATGGATCACTCATGAGTGAATGGCTGGGGGTGGGTGGGCGGCGGGGAGGCAGGCAAAGGCAGAGGCAGGTTTGAGTCCTGAGGGTCAGCGTCCTGCTCTGTACCCAGGAGAGTAATAACCCTCTCCCGCAGTGGCATGCTTTCATGTGCCAGGCACGGTTTAAGCTCCTTGTGTGTCTGTGATGCAGTCGTTATCGTTATCCCAAGTTGAGATGAGTGACATCGGGGTAATATTAGAAACAGGGCTGTTTTGAGGGTTGAAGGCCAGGCACAATTCTCGGAGGAGCTGTGTGTCTGGGGCGGGGGCTGTGCTCACCTATCCTCCATGGCCGTTGCATGAATGGGCTCTGGTACTGCGAGGCTTGGGTCCAGAGTCCACTGCATTCCGTTAGGCACAGCGGATATCCTGACCCCGCGAGCAAGCCATTAGGGATGCGGGGCGTATTGTGGTCAGTTTTTGAAGGGGATACCACAGGCCCAGTGTTGTAGAAAGCAAAGAATTGGAATTTTTTTCACGTTTAGTCTCCTTTTTCTGCCTTTTCTCTGTTTCTGTCCAAAGGCAGAATTCTGGAATCTCATGGAATGAGGAGCCCTGAAGGCGTGAGGTGGGTGGGGAAGGATGCGGACACCTCCTCTTTCCTGTCCTGTGTCCCCTGTGCTCTTGGTATTCCTCTGGCTGGGATGTGAGACTCAGCCATGGCCAGGAACAGAGCTCAGTCACTGGGCTGTCCATGGGGCTATGCTGTGACTCTGGACTCCTCAAAATGTGGCCATTTATTTTTTCAACAAACAGTTACTAA
>CAUYQG010179934.1:0-10945 GCA_963574415.1 Tarsius wallacei | reverse complement strand
TGGAGTCTCACTCTGTTGCCCAGACTGGAGTGCAGTGGCTGTTCCCGGCCACCGCAGCCTTGACCTGCTGGGCTCCGGCGATCCTTCCGCCTCAGCCTTCCGAGTAGCCGGAATTACAGGCACGCGCTACCACGCCCGGCTGATTTTTTGAATTATTGTAGAGATGAGGTCTCGCCAGGTTGCCCAGGCGGGATTACAGGCTGAGCCACCGAGCCCGGCACTTCCCTTGTTTTTAAGGGAATGTGTTGGTAAATAAGTTGGTTTGTGGCCGTGTTGCAGAGAGGACCCTTAACCTCAGTGGAATGATAGAGCTACCATGCTTTCTTGGTTCTGTTGTCTGTCAGGGATGAGATTATCAAGGGCCATGTGTCAGTGTGTTTACTTAGGACAATAGGAGGCACACCAGTGAAGGAGAGAGCTTTAACTCGTCTTCCCGTAGAGCAAGCTACTTTAACAGTGTAATATGCAATGGAAGTTGTATTTAGGGAGATCAAAGTAACTTTCAGGCTGGTGAGAAAGTTTGAATAACTTATTCAAAATTACTCTGTTCATTTACACGTAAGAGCAGTGTTCCTAGAATGGTTGATTATAAAACTTACACATTCCAAGTTTTGTATCCTTTTTTTTTTTTTTTTTTTTGGAGTTGGAATCTCACTCTGTCGCCCAGGCCAGGTCCAGCATCGACCTGCTGGGCTCCGGCGATCATTCTGCCTCAGCCTTCCAAGTAGCCAGAACTACAGGCACGTGCTACCACGCCTGGCTAATTTTTTGATTTATTGTAGAGACGAGCTGCCCAGGCTGTTCTCGAACCCATGGGCTCAGGTAGTCTACTCATCTCGGCCTCCCAAAGTGCTGGGATTACATACAGCCTTGAGCTACCACGCCAGGCCGAGTTTTGTACCTTAAATACAAAATTTTTAAAACTTCGGTGAAGTAATAAAACACTGCTCATACTGTTGTCATTGCCCTTTTATGTGTATTGACACACTTATTCCAATGCAAAATGAGTATTTGACTCAAACTGCCATGTGTTCAACACTTTGCCCGATAAACCTGTTAAAGTGATCTTGGCTTCGTTCCCGGTGAATTATTGGCTTGTCTTGAAACAGACATTTAAAATGGCTTTGTGAAAGAGCCTTTGCCAGGGTAGGACTCTGGTAGTATGGCATTTTTTCTTGCTGTACCACCGTCATGCAAATAAGTTCTGACTGGTATTTATATACTTTCATCAATTAGGGATAATAATTTCATTGTAATACATCAACATTCTTGGAGTTTTCTTGACATCGTGTTATGGGCAAGTAGGGGAGGGACGGATTTCCTTTGTAGTCTAAAAATAGGGTCTTACTTCATGTGACCAGCAGCGTTTTGTCGGCACCGTGCTTGCAGGGAAAGACTTCGCTGCAGATGGCCGACCTGCGGTGTCAGTTGCTGTTTTCAGTTGCCTGAGCGGTTGGTGCAGCTAGTTTCCTCCCTGCGGTGAAGGGCGCATGTGTTTGCCAGCGAGGTAGTTTGCATGCTTGGGAGTTGCTTTCCTTTGTCACTCTTTGGGGACAACAGCTTTGCCTGCTGGAGAGTTTACACTGAAACAATTGCTCCAACTTCACCGCTACTCTTGAATCCAGTCCTGAGGTTTTTATTCAGTGAGTCACTGCTGTGCCTTACAGGAAGAGCTGTTGTTAAACCTGACACCGTAAACAGGTGATCAGCGAAGTGTATCTGCTTATCAGAACTCTCCTTTTTTTGGCCGGATGATGCAGAATTAACTTTATTGTCGCTGTGAAGTATAGTTAGGCATGACGTAGACTGATTCGGTGAAGTTTGTAGACAGAGTTCAGAAGTCTGTCACAGGAATGCTGATGTTAGATAAGATCATAGGAGAGCTGTCAGGAGATGTGTTGTTGACCATGACTTAAAATCTCACCCTTTTACCGTCGTGTAACTACACAGACTTCATAGCAGACTTCACCCCATGCTAGTGATGTTATGTTTATTTCTTTTTCTTTTTCTTTTTTTCTTTTTTTCAAGTTGGAGTCTCACTCTGTCGCCCAGACTGGAGTGCAGTGGCCGGGAGCCCAGCCTCGACCTGCTGGGCTCCGGCGATCCTTCCGCCTCAGCCTTCCAAGTAGCTGGAACTACAGGCGCGCACTACCACGCCCGGCTAATTTTTTGATTTGTTGTAGAGATGATGTCTCGCTTGCCCAGGCGGGTCTCGAACCTGCTGGCTCAGGCAATCCACTCACCTCAGCCTCCCAAGGCGCGGGATTACAGGCTGAGCCACCGAGCCCGGCTAACAATTTTTTTTTAAATAAATAAAACTCTTAAAAAGAATAAATGTTTCTTGATAGGTAGAAAACCTGAGGAACCAAATAGATGACATTCTTGGGAATAACTAAACTCAATTTGTAATGGAATTCTGTGCTTTAAAGTTTTATTTTCAAGATAGAAATAAAGACTATTTATTTGAAAGGAAGTTTTAACTACATATTATTCCATCTTTTATGCTTTGTTAAAAATTTTTTTTAATTCTTTGGCAGTGACTTAGTTAAGCCTGCCCATTTTACTTGAGACACATGTTTGTCTTTCTTTCACTAAGTTATATGCTCAGCTGCGTCACTTAGTTACTTGATTTCCTAGTCATTTTCAATTCATATTGGAAGACCGATAAGAATCTACATACATCTTTCACCCAAAGGACTATATTGGTTCCTCAATCAGAAAATTGTATTGGACTCATCTGTTTTGTGGATTTTTAATAGCAGCTGATTTCTTTCTGCAAAGGAACATCTTAAAGGGATCTTAAAACCATTCAGCTGGCATGCAACTAGAGAGTGTACACTAATTTTTACACTGTCTAAAGATGTGATGAGGCAAAAACACTGTGAGTATTTTATTTCATAAAGTAAAACATAAATATTATTTGGGTATTGCTATTTTTTATGCTTTCTTTTACTTCCTTTATTCATGTAGGTTAATCAACTGTTGTCTATGAAACGAGGATAAACTGAAATGAATGCCAACTTACCACATACACTAAAGCCTTAATTGATGGTATAATTCAGGTTGATACATTATTAATTGAAATAACCAATAACATTCTTCAAGAAAGCCAAAATGACTGAACTGCACTATATTTGGGTTAAATAGGGCTGTAATGTACAGGAGTCGATAAACTTAGAGTTCATTCATAGTGGTTCACAAAACTAGCACACTAAAATCCACTGGAGAGCTTTAAAACTCCCCCATATTGGGCTTCACCCTCAAAGATTCTAATTCAGTAGACCTGATGGTGAGACCGACATATTTTAAAAGTTCCCCAAGTAGATCCAAATATGCAACTGGAATTGAGAACCATTGTTTATGGAAAAAGTTTTCCTCAGACTCAGAAAGTCCTTTTAGACTGTTGGCAAAGTCTAGCTTTCATTTCAATCCAATGTAATACGTGGTAATAAAGAACTACCTCTTTCCATTAGGGAGGCATACTATCAAAACTAAATTAAGATTGAAGCCTGCTTGGTTAAATAGAGCAAATCAGGGCTAGGAAAGTACGTTTAATTACAGCTTTAACCTAGTCATCCAAGGACTCCTCTGGGCTCAAGTGCCTGCACATTTTTATTCTGTAAGTCTGGGATGAGGCCTGAGATTCTGTATTTCTAGCGAGACCCCTGGGCATGCTGATTCTACTGATCCTTAGACCGCACTTTGAGTCACAAGAGCTTAGCACCACCCCCCCACCCCCGCCGCTAGCTGTCTTTTTCCATAGATCAATGGTTCTTCATCTTAACTACACATTGGAATCACCTGAGATGCTTTTAAAAGCCTAACTCCCAGGCTGCACCACATACCAATAAAGCCAGAATCTCTTGAGGGGGACCCAGGCAATGGTTGCTTTAAATTTTTCCCAAGCAATTTCAGTGTGCAGCCCTGTTTGAAAACTAATGCTTTGAAAGCATGCCCAACACTCCTCTATAGCTTCCTCTGTCTCATCTTGAACACACATGTTGGAATTACTCATTATATTAGCATAAATATCAAAAATACCCAACCTGATTACTTTCGGGAGCTTCCAGGAGAGGCCAGCCTTCCTATGCACACTCATGGTTTGCTTCCAGATTTTCTTCATTACAGGGGATGGATGGACTTTCATCTTCACATCCACCACCCCCCAGGAGATCCAGCAGAACCATGTGCATTGGTAGCCCCAGGACACAGAATTCTGGAGATTGCCAATGAGTTCACAGATCAACTGCCCTGAAGAAAGAAGCAGGGAGAGCTGGACATTCTTCCCCTCTAAATAATGGGTCCTCTATTTACCTTACTTTTATCTGCATTTTGTTTAGCAAGAAATTGAGAGAACTAGCCGCTGAGCACATTGTCATGGTGAGTTTACTGATGCAGGGCAATCCCTTTTTGATGCAGAATTTTATGGAGGATGACATCCATTATGTTGATTTTGGCATTCTTTGGATCACCACGCTTTGGCTATTATTTTAAATTTAAAAAATCACATAGAATCAGTTCATCAAAAAATACAATACATAAAAATATTTATCTATTTTTATTAAACGTTGCTTTTGTCTCTTATGTGCACTTTTTCTTATAATTGGTTGTATGTAGTTGGGTCTCCGTGGTGGAGATAGATGAAGGTGTGAGAGGGGCCATGTTTAAAAGGAGTAAAGGCAGGAAAAGGGGAGGAAATGCAGGAAACATGGGTTAGAGTCCTAGAAATGGTGTCATGCCTTAAGTTCGGCCACTGCAGCTTTCAGCCTTGGTTTTACCTCTCCTTTCCATCCCTTCCAAGTATTCTTACTGCCCGTGACCAGCGCCATCTCACCCTCCAATATACGAGAAACCTTTAACAAGAAAACCAACCAAATGGTGCTGCAGCTTGCAAATGTAAGGTGCCATGAATTCATTTATTATTTGAAGAAACCCATTTCCTGTCAAAATTCCACAACTGAATTTCTTTGACAACATCTGAATTCTTCCACAGATTCTTGTTCACATGTCATATAAAGAAAACTCCACTGTGCCTGCCTCAGGAAAAGAAAAAGAAAAAAAGCTTAAAAAAAAAAACAAGAAGAGTAAAGAAATCTGAGGTCTGTAAGAATTTCACAGAGATTAGAGTGATAGTTATGGCATTAACTGTCATTTATGTCCCTTAACCTTTAAATATTCTGTCAGTCTACTTGACTTGAAAAAAAATGAATTATACTCTATGATATGATATTAATAAACTTGAAACTCTTCCCAGTTACCTCCTTTATTTTATAGCCTTTCCAGATTATTCTAAGAACAAAAGATTAAGAAATACGCTTATGAACAAGTTTATGAATCTGTAAGCAGAGCACCTCAAAAGCAGTTTATAAAACAGTGTCCAAGAGTCTTCCCTTAATATATATATATTTTTAATAAAATGTCCTCTAGAGATATGGAAAGAATGAATAAAGTTTCTTTCAGCTCAGAAGATGAGAATGTGGTTGAATCACAAAAAAAAAGGGGGAAGAAAAGAATCCATGCTGGCCCACATGAGCCCACGTCTGGGGAGCTCTTGTAGGCATGTTTTCAGAAAACACAGGTGAAAAGAAAAATTAATCAAATAACTTTGATTTCTTCTCAACCACTTTTTGGAATATACCGAATTCACTAATTTAGTTTGGGACTAAATTGACTATTGCATTAACATAGTAAGCCATTATAGAAGTTCACCAGAAGTATAATTTTAAAGTTCTAAACAAATCAATATGAGATTCTTCTACTTGACTTAAATGAATTGATCATTCCTTCTTTATTCTCTTTATATTAAACTTATAATCCTTGTTAAAGTAGCACAACACTTTGTTGGATCCTAAATAATAACAATGACAATAATGAATGGTAAACATTTATTGAGTGTTAATTATGTATTATCTAAACCACTCCCTAGACAATGCTGTGATGTATGAAAGGATTATGATCATATCACACATGAGGGGACTGAAGACTGGAAAAGCTAAGCACTTGTCAAAGTTCAGAGATGTTAGGTGACAGAGCAAATACTCAAATACCCATTTGCCTGACTCTAAAACCTAAGCCTTTAGCTAGAGCAGACATTATTTAAATATAGATTAGGAAATGAGAAAAAAAATTGCTATAAACTATTACAAAAATTAAAATTTCAAAATCCAACTTTCTTTCATCTTGAAGCCAGAGTTTTAAAAAAATCCAGGGCCTACAAGAGATGGGGCAGTGCTACAAATGTGTGGTGTGACCCAGTGTAGGACAATAGTGCTTGCTTTGGCTGGGGACCAGGATAGCCATGTCTAGCTCAAGGTATCAAATTCAAACTTATAACTACTTAGAGATTGTTTAACAGCAAACACAGTCATACTTTGGAGATATTATTGGTTCAACTCCAGAACCCTGCAATAAAGCAAATATTGCAATAAAGCAAGTCATTCGAATTTTTTACTTTCCCTGTGCAGATAAAAATTATATTTATACTATACTGTGGGCTATTAATGTGAGCAATAGCATTATGTCCAGAGAAGCAATTTAAACACCTTAATTCAAAAATACTTTATTGCAGAAAAATGCTAATGATCATCTGAGCCTTCAGCGAGTGCTGAACTTTTTGCTGGTGGAAAGTCTAATCTTCTGCCTTGTGTTGATGGCTGCTGACAGATCAGGGTTGGTTACTGAGGCTGGGGTGACAGTGACCAATTTCTTAAAATAGGATGACAATAAAGTTTGCCACATCAATTGACTCTTTTTCAAAAAAGATTTTTCTGTAGCACGTGATGCTGTTTGATAACATTTTACCCCATTGGAGTCAGTCCCTTCAAGTCTTGCTGCTGCATTATCAGCTAAGTTTATGGAATATTCTAAATTCTTTCCTGTCTTTTCAACAATGTTCACAGCATCCTCACCAGGAGTAGTTTCCATCTAAAGAAAACAAATTTTTGCTTATCCAAAATTGAGATTTGCAGCAATTCAGCCACATTTTCAGGATCCACTTCTAATTCAAGTGCTTTTGTTATTTTCATCACATCTGCAATGACTTCTTCCACTAAAGCCTTTTTAAAGAAATTTATTGATTTTTAAAGATGTGGGGTACAATTCAGGATTCAGTAGATTAGTGGTTATTTTACAGGTAAACTTTGGATCTCCCTTTGGTCCCTACTTTGCGTGGTTCGAGATCACGTACCCTTATTTGATGTTATGTGCCCCCCACCCCCCAGCAGTTTCCCACTACTACCAATCCCTTTCTTATAATATTATGATAAATGTTCAGGGTCTGCTTATGAGTGAGTACATATAGTACTCACTTTTGTTTCTGTGATAGATCACTGAGTGTTATAGACTCCAAATCCATCCAAGTTGCTGTGAATAATTTTATTTTTCTTTGTAGCCATAAAGAAGTATTCCATTGTATATATGTACCACAACTTTTTAAATCCAGTCCACTTTCAATAGGTAGCACGGTTGGTTCCGTGTTCTTGCTATTGTGAATAGTGCTGCAATAAACATGCATGTCCAGGTATATTTTTAATAAAATGATTTGAGTTTCTCTAGGTATATTCCCAGAAAGGAGATTGTTGGGTTGTATGGAAGGTCAATGTTTAGATTTTTTAGGAATCACCACACTGTTTTCCACAGAGGTTGTACTAGTTTACACTCCCACCAACAGTATAGAAGTGTTTTCTCTCCCCATATCCTCTCCAGCATATGTTGTTTTTTGAGTTACTGATAATGACCATCCTGATTGGAGATAGGTGGTATCTCAGTGTGGTTTTAATTTGCATTTCTTTGATGATTAGTGAGGCTGAGCATTTTTTCATGTATCTGTTGGTTGTTCATATGTCTTCTTTTGAGAAGTGTCTATTCATATCCCTTGCCCACTTTTTAACAGGGCTGTTTGGTTTTCTTCCTTTCAGCACATTTAATTCCTTTGTTTACTCATTTAAGACTATCTTCTCCTGCTAGAAAGAAAACTCTTTGAAAACATCCTAGATGATCCAAGGCAGAACTACTTTCTCCCTGCACCATGCTTATAGCACTTTTATATGTACCTCTTATAATATTACATTGTAACATAAATATTTGCTATGATCATACATTTTAATACATACATATTAGCATACAGGTTATGTTGTTTGAAGGTGTTATCACTGTTTAAAATTATCAGAGGTATATGATGGGCAAAGATCTTATTCATGCAGCTATTGACACAGACGCACATTTAGTCAAGTAGTTAGTATCCAGAATAATATTACTGTCCGAAGAACCTGCATGCCTTTCCCAAGTACAATACTAGGATCATAACTATTTATTTAAATTCCAGAAATACTAGAATATATGGGAATTTATGGCTTATTTGTGCCAAAACTTTTTATGATAAATCAAATTTTATTTATAACATACAATTAATATATATTAATAAGATATTAATAGACAATTATGTATTTACTATAGAAACCCTCAGTAGATGAGTTCTGTAGTATATAATATATTCTATATGCATAATTAGGTCAGGCACATGTATATAACTCCAAAATTTATATAATCCACATTCTGTGGCATCATCAGGGGAAAAATGCCATGCAAACAATGTGACCTTCTTGATATAAGAAATTTTTAAAAAATACAAAATTTCAAACATAATTTGATCCTCTAAAGGCAAATCATGAGAACTAGTTCACTTGGCTGCTTCTTTGGCTCTCCATTTAAAGCTAAATTTCAAAGCCCTGAGCCTACCATGCAAAGCCTTTTATAAACTGGAAGCTATGCATCTCTCTTCATTCTGCCAGCCCTAATGAGCCATGCAACACACAGTCCTACTATACCCCCACAGGGGCTCTTCCTCTATTCTTCACTTGCCTAAAACCAACCTATCCTTCAAACTTTAGGGTCAGTTTTGCCTCATCTGATATGCCCAGCTTGGTTAGGTACCTATTTTGGCCTCTCACAACCTCTGGGATCCTCTCTATCACAGTACAAATCATACTGTGTGATCACTGTTCACATTTTAGTCTCTCTCGTTACACTAAAGTCTTCAACCTCTCAACATTATCCAGAAGAGTTGGAATCGACTTCTTCCAAACTCCTGTTGATGAATTATAAGGAGCTCTTGGGTTACCAGGTGCACTGTCAATGAGCAGTAATATTTTGAAAGAAATATTTTTTTTCTGGGTAGTAGATCTCAACAGTGAGCTTAAAGTATTCAGTAAACCACACTATAATCAGATGTGCTGTCATCCGGGATTTGTTGTTCAATTTATAAAGCACAGGCAATATATAATTCTTAACCCTAGGAATTTTGAAATGGTAAATGAGCAATGCCATCAACTTGAAATCAACATCTGCGTTAGCCCCTAACAAGTCAGCCTGTCCTTTGAAGCTTTGAAGCCAGACATTGACTTCTCGTTTCTAGCTATGAATCTCCTAGATGGCATTTTCTTCCAATAGAAGGCTGTTTTGTTGAGAATCTGTTGTTTAGTGTAACCACCTTCATGAATGATCTTAGCTAGATCTTCTGGAGAATTTACTGCCGCTACTCCGTCAGCATTTGCTGCTTCACCTTGCACTTTTATGTTATTGGGAATGGCTTCATTCCTTAAATTTCTGCTAGCTCCAACTTTTTTTTAGCAGCTTCCTCATCTTTCTCAGTCTTCACAGAATGGAAGGGAGTTAGGGCCTTGCTCTGGATTAGGCTTTGGCTTAAGGGAATGGTGTGGCATTGCATTGATGACTTGACTGATTGGTACAAGAGGCCTTGGCTTTTGACATTCTTCCTCGCTAAGCTTAATCATTTCTAAGCTTTTTATTTAAAGTGAGAGACATGGGCTCTTCCTTTCACTTGAACACTTAGAGGCCACTGTTGGGCCATTAAATGTCCTAATTTCAATATTGTTGTACCTCAGGGAATAGGGAGGCCCAAGGAGAGGAAGAGATGGGGTAAGAATGGTTGCTGGAACAGTTAGAACACACACATTCATCAGTTACATCCATCCTCTCACATGGGTTCAATTCACGGTATCATATAACAATGACAACAGTAACATCAAAGATCACTGACCATTGATCACTAGGACAAATACAATAATAATGGAAAAGTCTGAAATATCACAAGAATTGCCAAAATATAACACAGAGCTATGAAATGAATAAATGTTGGAAAAATGGTGCTGATAGACTCGCTTGATGCAGAGTGGCCACAATCTTCATTTTGTAAAAAACACAGACTCTTGTTAAGCACAATAAAGTGAATTGCAATAAAATGAGGTGGGCTGGGGCTTCCGGGTAAGATGGCTTTGGCATAGATGGAATTGTGAGATTCTCCGAATGTGAGTTCCACAAAAAGACTCTTGCTTTCCTTCCCCCATCCCCTTGCCCAATGCCAGCTGCATTGGTCCAGGGCCCGAGGACCCTTGGTCCCAGGCAGGGCCGGCTATTGTGCCCCAGCTGCTCCCTCATGGGAGGGAAATCTCGGGTCTTAGCTCCCTCCCTGGCTACATCTTCTTACCCAGACCAAGCCTCCGGTCACCCTGGGAGGCTCACCCGCCCCTCAGAGAAACTGATTCCATTTCTGACTGAAATACACTGTGAGCAATCCAGGGCCACTTTTGCCACTCACCACCTGCCCTTTGGAGCTTTGGAGCTCTGGAATCCAGAGCTCTGGGTAAAGGAAGTGCATATCATTAGGAGGTGCTGTTCAGAGGCTCTCAGCTCCAGAGGAGGGAACTCACGACCCCCACCTCCACCCCAGCCCGCTGGTAGTGCCCCGGATAGAGCGCCCAGCTGTACAGCTGATCCCCGGTGCCTTCCACGCCACCACAGTCCATCATAGTGGATTGCCCAGGGACCCAAACAAGTGGAGAAAAAGGATCCACGAAAGTGAAACTACCACTTCGGCCATTCTCCAGGCAGAGACTTGCATTGCCCCGCCCACCTACCAGCAGCCTCC
>CAUYQG010179933.1:0-17392 GCA_963574415.1 Tarsius wallacei | reverse complement strand
TGGGAGGCTGAGGTGAGTGGATTGCCTGAGCCCGCAGGTTCGAGACCCGCCTGGGCAAGCAAGACCTCATCTCTACAATAAATCAAAAAATCAACCGGGCGTGGTAGCACGCGCCTGTAGTTCCAGCTACTTGGAAGGCTGAGGCGGAAGGATCTCCAGAGCCCAGCAGGTCGAGGCTGCGGTGGCCAGGAGCAGCCACTGTACTCCAGTCTGGGCGACAGAGTGAGACTCCAACTCAAAAAAAAAAAAAAAAAAAGAATTTGGCCAAGGGACTTGAAGGGTGAGGACTTCAAGGATGGGCGTGTGATCCTGAGAATCCAAAGGCAGTGCGTGAGAGGACAGAAGCACAGAGAAGAGTGAGGGGAGAGGCCAAGAGAAACCAGGAAGGCCACCGGAAGGCTGTGCAGGATTCAGAGTGAGTGGCTCCTGCCCAAAGCCTGGAACGCACTGTTTCTTCTGAGATACCACAGGGGAAGGGCAGAGGAGTGGGAAGCTTTTTTTCAGAGATCCATTTTCCTTTCAGCTTCCCAGGGGAGGTGACAGTTGTGCTGATCTTCGAGGCTGAGTTGGAGCAAGTTAGTGTTGCCATGTAGGCTATGAAGCCAGACGTTGGGCCTCACACCTGGTCCATTGCTTCCTAGTTGTGTCATTTGGGCCAACCGTGCCTCTGTTTCCTCACCTGTAAAGTTCATTCATGCAACAAATCTTTGCCAAGCACTACAACGTACCAAGCAGCAATATGGTGAGTATAACAGATAGAAATCTCTTCTCCTCATAGCTGACCTTCTGGTGAATGAGGATCCTACCACCAGGAGCAAGAATACCCTCTTCATGGTGTTGTCACAAAGGTTCACAAGCCCATAAAGCAGCGACAGCTCATAAGTGCTCAAGAAATGTTGGCTGGTATTATCACAAGGAGGGCAATAAAGGAGGGGGAACTTCAGTCAGAGGTGGGGAGGGGTGGGCTAACGATGGAAACTGCAAGAAGTTAATCATGGTCATCCTGGTGGGCATCTGGGGTGAGGTAAAGCTGGACAGTTGATTTGCGGATGCCTGCTCCTATGTCCTGACCTCTCAGCCACTTCTTATATATCTTGTTTTATGGATTCGCTTATTTATTTTTTTGAGTCAGGGTCTCCCTCTGTCGCCCAGGCTGGAAGTACAGTGGCATGATCATAGCTCACCACAGCCTCAACCTCCTAGGCTGGGCTTGGGCTATTCTCCCACATCAGCCTCCCGAGTAGCTGGAACTACAGGCAACACCACCATGCCAAGCTTATTTTATTTTATTTTTTCTAGAGACGAGGCCTCGATATGATGCCCAGGCTTATCTTGAACTCCTGGGCTCAAGCGATCCTCCCACCTGGGCCTCCCAAAATGGTGGAATTACAGGTGTGAGTGACCACACCCAGCCATCTTACATACCTTGAGAGCAGCAGGGTTCAGGCTCTGGTGTTTGAACCCCAGTGAGCTACTCACTAATTTGTTTAACATGTGACTTCAGGCAAGTAACTGGAGTTCTCTGTATCTCTGTCTCAGAAACAGAAAATCAGAGTCTTACTCTGGCCTTCAATATTATTTTATTAACTCTGCCTCTCCCAACCATCACCCCCACTATGCAGGCCCCAGGATGGCTAGTTCAGGTGCAAGGTAGAAATGGCACCCTGTCCTCAAGATATTTGACCACCATCTGCAGCGAAATGGATGCAATCATTCTGTAATGTGTTGAGATCGACTTCACAAAGTCAATGGGAGAATTAAGTGAGTTAGTATTTTTTGAGCTCTCAGAACCCTGATGTCGTAATTCAGGACATTAATCCAAGCTGCAGTGAATTGTTGTCCCCATTGTTATTTCTATCATCTTCCTCAACTCTCATTTACCCTCACAGGTTCTAATGCTTCCTTCTCGCTCTCTGCCTTCCCTTCTCCCTGAACATAAGTAGCCAGGAAGCTCTGCTTCCTCCATGCATTGGATCTTTTCAATGCTTCAGTGGGTTTCTTCTCCAGTCTAGCCTCTTACTCTTTGTTCCAAGGACAGAGCAGTCCTTCTTAGTTGACCTTTTGTTCTTAAGCTGTCCTTTACCTTATTCCAATCTGTTTTTCACAAAGATGCCAGAATACTTATTTTTTTAAGAGTTGAGGTTTCACTATGCTGTCCAGGTCTCCCAACGTTGTCCACATATTCATGAATCCACAGTGTCTATTGCACATCTTAGCCTTACTCTGGCCTTCAGTATTATTTTATTAGCTCTGCCTCTCCCAACCATCACCCCCGCTATGCAGGTCCCAGGATGGCTAGCTCAGGTGCGAGGTAGGAAAGGCACCTTCTCCTCAAGATATTTGACCGCCATCTGCAGCGTAATGGATGCAATCAGCCAGGGTCTCATCAGGAAACAGATGGTGTGTTCAAATTGGGTAATTTAAGGATGGTTTAATAAAAGAACTATTTACAAAGCTATGGGCAGGATTTAGGGAAACAAATAATGGAGAGTGTAGTAGATCAGGAATGAAACAGTCGGAAGTCATTACCACCCATCAGGCATGGTTCAAGGGCAGAGCACATTCACCTCAATGCAGAGAAAGGTCACTGTACAAAAAGGGCTATTTGTTTTGTTTTTGTTATTTTATTTTTTTATTTTATTTTAGATCTGGGGGTACCTGCAGATTTATTTTAAGAGTATACTGTGTAATGGTGGGGTTTGGGCTTTTAGTGCATTCATCACCCAAATAGGGACCATTGTACCACTGTAGTTTTCAACTCTCTCCCCTCTCCCTCCGTTCCCTCTTTTGGAGTCCCCGGTGTCTATTATTTCCAACTTTACATCCATGTGTGCCCAGTGTTTAGCTCCCACTTATAAGTGAGAGAATGCCGTATTTGATTTTCTGTTGTCTGAGTTATTTCACTTAGGATAACACCCTCCATTTCCACCCATGTGTCTGCAAAGGTCATGATTTCATTCTTTTTTATTGCCACATAGTATTCCATGGTGTAGGTGTACCACATTTTCTTTAGTTAATCCACCACTGATGGACATGTAGATTGATTCCACAACTTTGCTACTGTGAATAGTACTGCAATAAACACATGGGTACAGGTGTTTGGAAAGGGCTGTTTGACAATAACTGCCCTCCAGTAGAGGGATGTGACCCACTCATGGTGACCCAGCAAAGAGAGAATTAAGGGAAGAAATTCTCCTCACATTCCTTTTGCCCTCTGATCTTCTCTGAATCCACTAGAAGACAGAGAGCAAGGTAGCCCATTGAGACAGTCAATACAGGGAAACTTCTTGGGACACAGAGAAAGATGAAGACATGTAAAGAGTGGATCAGGAGGGGTACATTGGGGACACTCATATAATTACAATAATACATATAAATCTATGATGCTTCTTTTGTTGCACAATGAACAACCTGCACAACCAAATGCAGCAGCCCTGCCACCACACTGCAACTGTGACTTCCTCCACCCCCAGTCATTACTACAACTCCTACCCCCAACCTTCCACCACAAGGTCGATACTTGACCCAAAGGAGCCTTTGTGCAAATTGGAAAAATGACCCTTCCTCAAGATACTTGGCTTTTATCTGTTGGAGAATTATTGGAACATACAGAGCTTGTTAAAAGAAGGCATCCTGCAGACATCTCCTGGAAAGTGTTTATTATTTTCAAGAAAAACTCCACTATGGCTATGATGTGAATGTGGCTCATGACTTCAGGACAGCAGCACGAGAAGCCATAGACCCACTCCCCAGAGAAACGAACAAGACTGTTGGAAACCATTAAAAAAATAACAGCAACATTTAACATCTCTGGAAATTATCCTAAGAGCATACAGCAAATGAAGAAACACTTATTTAAGAAAAATCCCAAATTTGCTTTCAAGGACATAGAGATATTGTGACACTCAAACCAGCTCCCCCTCCTTCCCCTTGCAGCTCAGCTTGATGAAATCTTCACTGTGATAGGTGTGGCAAAAAGATGTAGCTCCCTCCCACCTCAACTCCCAGCCAGGGTTACTGTATCTCATCAGGAAAGGCAGGCCACCAGCACTTTAAATCTTTTCTACCCTCTTTGAAGAGGCTAAAATCCTTGTGGGTGCAGCTGAGAGGTTGGAGATTTTCTTCCATCACCCAGTCACCACTCACAGAGGCTCTACCTCAGGCATAGAAAGGCAAGAACACTGAGACTTGATTCCCCTCACCTCAGCTCACACAGGTTCTAGCCTGGAAGATGCAAGTCAAGAAGACCAGAGGCTATGGCCCCACTCAGCACACAGAATAGTTGCTTAGAGATTTTGACCAGGGAAGAGGAAATTCATAAGAAAAGGGAGCTCCGAAGCTCTTCCCAAAGAAATTGACTTTATATGAAACTAAAGGTAGGAAGTTCAAGTCTACTGGTGCCCTTGAAAACAATAGCTCCTTTTAATTAAGAGCAGCAAACTAGAACCACAGCCCACCTAGTTCACAGAGAGGACAAGGAAGAGAGACAGCTAAGAAGAGCCCTCCTGGGATCATTACCAAAAAAAAAATAATCAAAACTGCCCCAGCATAAGGGTCTGAATTTAATTGAATCAGATTGCTGAGCAATTTATGCACCAAAGTATTGTTATAAAACAATAAAGCAGACAGCAGTAATGAATGAATGGACGGTAATAGCTGAGTGTGATACCAATTAAGGCAGGCAGCTTAACAGAGAGATCAGAGAAAGGGACAAAGAAAGTTCTGCTAAAACCATTGTCATCCCAGGTGACTGTATACACAGCCAAGTCTGCACTCTCTGAGGAACATCAGCAAGTTCATCACGCTGTGAGATTAAGTAGACTGCACTAAAATAGTCCAGCCATGTCACTAACAAATAAACAAACAAACAACAAAACAAGCTCCAGAGATGAGGGAGAAGAATCAATACCCAGAGCTGCCACAGAACATCACCTAAAATAATTTTTGCCCCAAGATTACAAGACAGGCAAAGAAAGAGGAAAGTGTGAGTCATATATTTAAAAAAAAAAAAAAAAAAAAAAAAAGAGCCGGCAACAAGAACTCTTCATGATAGGGCTCAGATGTTGGGTTTAACAAAGACTTCAAAACTGTTCAAAGAACTAAGGGAAGCCACCCCTAAAAAAGTAAAGAAGATATGATGCTAATGTCTCATCAGATAGTGAATATCAATAAAGAGATAGTAATTAGAACATTAAATTAAATCAGTATTACAATAGTTGAGACAAAAAATTCACTAGGGGCTTAGCAGTAGATTTGAGCTAGTGGAGAAATAATCAACAAACTTGAAGATAAACAGATTTTGTAATCTGAAGAACAGAGAGAAGATTGAATGAAGAGAAATGATCAGAGCATTAGAAAAATGTGACATCTTTAAGTGTACTAACATACATATGACGAGTGTGCCAGGAAAAGAAGAGAGATAGAAGAGCAGAAAAAAATATTCTAAGAAAGAAACAGTTCCCAGTGTGAGTAACATCACTTTAGATGTGATACCTTTTGTGTGTCACACAACCTACCCAGCTACACATAGCACTCCTGTGTTCACCTCCACAACCACCATCAACATCACCATCTCTGAATCCCTTTTTTCTTCTTCAAAAGAACAGTTCTGCTCTAGCCAGGTCAGCCTTCCCACTGTCACCTAAACTTGCCTTAGTCATTCTAGTCCACATGTCTTTTTATGACTTCTGACTTCTTTTAAAAATATTTACAAATTGTATTTTTTTAATCCCCAAAATAGATATAACCTGATCTTCAAATTAAGGAAGGCCTTCACCCAGCATTGTCATATGAAAATCAGTAACAACTATTTAGCACACAATTTTTATATGTACATAGTACACACTATAAGGTAGTCAATACATACCCTCTAGTATAAAATTAGGGTACTAGAAATTCCACTACTTTTCAGCCTTGGGAAGGTAAATACAATCTCTCAGAGCAATTTTTTAAAGGATGAAATGTACGGAAGCATATAAACAACATAACCACCTACATGTCAGAATAAAGTAAGAACCCTGCCATGTAAGTGACAGCATATTTCTGAAAGAAGAAAAAAATAGGAGATAACACTTGAAAAAAAAATGCAAAATTGAAGAGGGGTTAATATGATCAACATTGTTATATATGTGCTCCTTGGAGAAATCAGGAATTCTCTCATAGAGAACAGACCTATGCCCCACTTCAGTATCTCCTGACATTGAATCAGCACCCACTGGTAATAGCCATGATCTTTCTGTGCAGTCACAGCTTAAGCAGGTGCCATAAGTATCTGTTTATGTTAGAAAGTCAATACTGTTTATTGTCTACAGTAACTTTCTATCCTCCAAAAAATCTGAGTGCAAAATCAACTTCTATAATTCAAGATCTCCACCAGATCAAAGCTTTGGTATATATTGGAGGCTGTTTGGAAGATAACCAAAGCTCGGTTAGATCCTCTTCTCACCTCTACATTACCGTCCTGGTTTCTTTTTATCAGCACAAACCCTCATTTCCCCCCAGATCTTCCCGGCCTATTTATTTTTACCTAATTGCTTCTATTGCCTATGTGTGTTTTGATGGTGGTTCTATCATTTTTCTTGAAATATCCAAATAATATTTCTTGAATGCCTATTATGTTTCAGGCATTATACTAGGCATTAGCCACTGACAAGACAAAGACCTTGCCCTCATTATTCTACACGCAAGCAAGCAAATAAGTAACATAAATTTAGATAGCAATAGGTGCTATGTAGAAAGTAAAGCCGGTGATAGAGAATACATGGGGGAAGAGGGCTAGTTTTGATAGTGTCCAGGGAAGACTGAACTGATATGTGAGCAGAGACTGTATGAGGATGAGGAATTGACCAGGTGAGATGGAGAAAAAGCTCTTTAGGTAGGGGTACCAGCAGAGGGGAAGGCCTTGAGACAGGAACATCCATGATGAGTTTGGAGAAGAGCCAACAGACACCATGGCTGGAGGGTAAGCCGGTAGGGAAAGGGTGGGGGTGCCACTGGAGGGATGGCACGGCCTACAGTTTGCCTTGTTTCTCCTTGGGATGTCAGTCTGGGAATGCCAGACACTGGCCACTGCCTAAAATACCCAGTTCCCCCTACCCAGGTTCAGTCTGTCCAGTGAAAGAAGGGCACTGTCCATATCCAGGCCTCAGAGTTCTTTTCTAGAAATTGAGTGCCAGGCTCACCAAGAAAGGGGCAGTGAGAATGGCCACCACGGGCTAGAGATTGACACCGCCTCACGGAGGACAATGGGGCACATTTCTTGCCGTATTATTTCCCACACACCGAATCAAATCCTTTCTATACACAATGCCATTTAAACGTGTTCACAGCCCTGTGAAGGCGGGGCAGGGGGAAGCGAGGGAAGGTACTAGAGGGGAAGGCCCCTCAGGGTGCTGGGAATTCCCTCAAACTGCAGAATCTTGACTGAGGTGTATCTGATGGGAGCGCCCCTGCGCTTCTACAATCCTGAGCCCTTTGATCAGTGGCTTTTCTGAAACTGTCCCTCCTTCTGCCTGTCTGACGTGTGGTGAGTTGAGAAGCCTTATTAAAGGGCTTTCAAAAAGCCCCGCGTTGGAGCATCTGCTTCTGGTGTGTGAGAGATTACACAACGGGCGATCTTGGCCAGAGGACTCAGCCAGCTCCAGGCTCCGCTGGGGAGACAGGACTTCAAAAGGCAGGCACTCAATTAAGGAAACAGCTTTTCCTGCATGTGGCTCTGAATCTCATTTCCAGCACAGTCTCCTCTGGCTAATGATAAGAAGCCCAAGATAACAGCCTGCTTGTGGCCTGAATGGCTTCCTTCCTAAGGGAGGGATAGAAGAGAAGAGGAAAAGATTAGCACAGGCATCAGGCTCCTGGGTTAGTTTTCATTTGGGGGAGAAAAAAAAAATTAAATAAATAAACAACAAAGAGTCTTTTACCCTCAGAGGCTGTTTGGATTTCTTTTGCACTGCCCCATTCACGTTGTGTTTTGTTTTGTAAAGTTGACCCTGTGCGTTGTGGGGCACAATGTCCTTTTCTATAGAAGGCACTTAATGGATTCGGTCTGTAAAGAGGCAATGCAACCAGCCATCCATTAGAGAGGTCTATTTACGTGCAGTCCCTTCTGTCGTTTTTTGAAATGCACAGAAGTAAAAGAAAAATAATTGCTAGAAAGTACAATCACTACAGTCTTTTGTCCCTCTTGGCTCCACCCCTTTATAGCCCTCCATCTCAAACAGGGAGGGGAAGGCACTAGGAATATTAGGACCCAGCCTTGGAAGGCAGGGCTTAGCTTCTGGGGTGGAAAGGAACATCAGTACCAGCAAAGCACAAAAGGCTCCTGGTTCCCACAGCTTTCCATCCAGCTGGTGTTATCCTTGTGTGGGAAGGACTCAACTCTGACCCTTTTTTTCTTTTTTTTTTCCCTTGCCCAAATTCCTAACTTAGGGACTCAGGGAGTCACGCCCTACAAACCATAAAATCTCATCGGATGGATTTTATATTAACCCTATAGAATGTGACTTACTTTCCACCCTTACTCTAGCACAGCATCACATGGCAGATAAAGAAGGAAATCAAAATATTTTACCCCAAACTTTTTCCTTGACACATTTCAAAATGATACAGCAAAGCCACCTTTTGTGGGAGAATATTTGCACCTGTAGAGAATCTCCATGAACACAGCCAGATCTGTCCCCTTCCAGACCTTTCTGGATCCAGGAGGGACTAATTGAGAGGCCGATATCCTTAAAGTCTGAGTAAGAAACATTTGCCACCTATTCTAAGGGCTGCCACCAATGAGGCTTCATCTACTTAATAAGAACCTTGGTCTCCATGACCCCCTTATCTTAGCTTGGATATTCCTTTCTACCGGTTTCAGGTCTTTAGACAATAGCTTAACTCTCTCCATCAGTTGTCAACTACAGGATTCCCAAAATTCACATGACTTGTGACACTACCACCCCCACCCCTGCTTTGAGATGTTCTGCATTTTGGGGCTGTCAGTAGCATACTTTCCTTGTATTAACTTGCTATTTTACCTGTATTTCCTGTCCTCCTGAAATATATAAAACCAGACTGTAATCTGACATTCCTGGGAACATGTTCTCGGGACTTCCTGCAACTGTATCCTGGGCTGGGGTTACTCATTTTGGCTCAGAGTAAGCCTTTTTAAACATAATTTGGCAGATTTGGATTTTTGGAAACTGTCTCAAACAATCTAATTTAGAACAACTTTTAAAATTCTCTACAAAAAGCAAGATGGCCTCATTTAAAATTTGAGATTCAGCCCCATACTTAAAATCAGTGGAGTCCTGGACCAGATAGTAACTTTCAGAGTGCTTCAGGAATTTTGCATCTCTTTCTCCATGTAGGATTTGCACCGGTAAATCATTCAATGAAGTGTGTATGTTATTATTTGTAATGTTTTAAATTCCACATTGAAAACCCTGTTTTTTGCTTTTAGTGTGCTTTGTGAACTTCATGTTTAACACTGCTGTTATCAGGACACATCTTACTCATTAATGGACAAAGCAGATGGCAAATGCCTTTTCTAAGTCATGTTCATTGTGAATACAGAAATAGGATATTTGTCTGATTCATAGATATCATGCTGCTGAGAGGGAATGCTGAATAAGGTTCTCATCTCAAATCACTTTTTAGCTAGGCACAGTGGCTCATGCCTATAATCTCAGCACTTTGGGAGGCCAAGGTGGAAGGATTGCTTGAGACCAGGAGTTTAAGACCAGCCTGGGCAGCACAGTGAGACCCAGTATCTACAAAAAAAAAAAAAATTTAAATAAAACAAATAATTAGCTAAGCACAGTGGCACATGCCTGTAGTTCCAGCTACTCAGGAGGCTGAGGTGGGAGGTTTTTCTGAAGCCAGGAGTTCAAGGCTGCAGTGAGCTATGTTGACACAACTGCACTCCAGCCAGGATGACAGAGCGAGACCTTGTCTCAAACAAAAACAAAAATAAAAATCATATCATTTTTCAGAGTAGAAAGGTTTAGGTATTATAAAATTAATAAAAAATCAAAAAGCTTTCATTAAGTTGTGTTGACAGCCTAAAGAAAAATGAAAATCTATTCAACAAAAATTTATTGACTAACTATGCTAGTTGCTTCTGGAAATATTAAGATAAATTTAACATGAATGAATGACAGGACCTCCATTTAGGTTCAACCAATTGCATAATCTCACAATACATGTACACGGATGAATTAATTAGGAGTTTGTGCAAAAAAGACCTTGAGCCTAGGAGGTGACTGGAAAACAGCTTTGGGCTGCCCCAGGAGAAGTACAACATCTAGGTGAAAAGGGATCTTGCCTCAGAATTTCCTCTCTAGCAGGAACATGTCTCAAGTATTACATGCATTCTGAGCACTACAGCACTCTACACTATGGTTTTGTGTTGTTGTTTGAGATGAGGTCTCACACTATTGCCCTGGCTCAAGTACAGTGGCACGGTGACAACTCATTGCAGCTTCGCACTCCTGGGCTCAAGTGTTCTTCCCACCTCAGTCTCCTGAGTAGCTAGGATTTCACACGTGTGCCACCATGCCAGCTAATTTATTTTGTTTTTTGTAGGAGTCTCATTATGTTGCTCAGGCTGGTCTCAAACTCCTGGGCTCAAGCAATCCTCCCTTCTTGGCTTCCCAAAGTGCTGGAATTATAAGTGTGAGCCGCCGTGCCTGGCCTACATTATGTTTTGAAGTAGACTTTGACGAAGTAGTATCCATGCAAATGAAGGCCCCCATGTGGTCAAGGGTCTTGGAGATCATCTCAGATAAGGAACAGTTGGAGAAGTAGAGACTGTTTAACCTCGAGGAAGTAAAGGTTAGGGAATATCTAGAATCACAGAACGGTAGAGGGAGAATGACCTGCTCCATATCTCTTACCTAACCCCTGTCTTTTACAGATAAGCAAACAGGCGCAGAAAAAAGAACTGCCTTGCTGGTGTCCACCAAAAGCCTTGCTTAAGCTGGTACTTTTGTTCCTGTAGTGCCATCATTCATGCATTCACTGTGTAGCTCAGCTTATGCTTTTGGTCAGTGGTTGACTCCTGTTGTCGGAACGATGGACCTTCCCTGCCTTCAAAGCTATTGAATGTTGGACAGAAGAGGAGGCCAAGAATTCAGTTCTTCT
Source organism: Tarsius wallacei (assembly GCA_963574415.1). Lineage (NCBI taxonomy): Eukaryota > Metazoa > Chordata > Mammalia > Primates > Tarsiidae > Tarsius > Tarsius wallacei. The sequence goes on along the minus strand of CAUYQG010179933.1, from coordinate 6,265 downwards.
TCCTTCATCCTCTGCCTGGCAAAAGCCTGCTCACCCTCAAGGAAGCTCAGATGTCACCTTGTCTCTGAGCCCTTGCTTACAGTCCTTCACTGAAAATTACTCTCTCTCAACATTTCCCACAGTTTTCTGGAAATACCTCACTGTAGCATCTCTCACGTGAATTATAGTTATTTGTTGCAATACCTGTACATTCGATATAGTTTGGATATTTGTCCTTTTTAAATCTCATGTTGAAAGGTGATCCCCAGTGTTGGAAGTGGGGTCTAGTGGGCGGTGTTTGAGTTATGGGGGTCATGGAGGGCTTGGTGCCACTGTTGGAATGATGGGTGAGTTCTTGCTCTCTTAGTTATCACAAAGACTGACGGTTTAAAAGAGAATGGCACCTCCCTTCTCTTCTTTTCCTCCTCCTCCCCAGCCCTCCTCCTCCTGCCCCCCCCCCTTTCTTCTCCCTCTCCCTCTTTCTCCCTAGGCTGAAGTGCAGGGGCACAATTGGCTCCCTGCAACCTCGACTTCCTGGGCTCAGGTGATCCTTCCACCTCCGCTCCCTGAGCAACTGGTACTATGGCACATGCCACCTGGCTTTTTTTTTTTTTAACTTTTTGTAGAGACAAGGTCTCACTATGTTGCCTAGGCTGGTTTCAAACTCCTGGTCTCAAGCAATCCTCTCATCTCAGCCTCCCAAAATGCTAGATTACAGTCATGAGCCACCACATCTGGCCTCAGGTGTTTTTGTATAGCAACACAAAATGGACTAATATATCCATCTTCCCACTAGAAGCCCCTGTTATCATGTGACTTAGGACAAGATCTGGCTGACACTATACCTGGGCACCCACATGTGACTGCTCCATGTGACCAGGGCTTCCTCACAGCATGGGCTTCCTCACAGCATAGCTGACTCAGGGTAGTTGGGCTCCCAGAGTAAGTGCTCCTGTAAACAAGGCCTTTTATGACATTGCTTTAGAAGTCACATACTGTCATTCCCACCATGCCACCAAGATTCAAGGGGAGGGCACATAGAACCTACCTTTCTGTGAGAGAAGTATCAAAGAATCTGCAGTCCTGTTTCAAAATTCCCACCAGTTGGCATGAAATAAACTAACAAATACACAGAGGAAGATACATAATATGTCCAATGGTGATAAATGTCAAAATGAAGAATAAAGTAACACAGGCGTATAGGGCGTGAGGTGACTTAGGAAACTAGCGGTGTAATTATAAATAGGATAGTCAGAGAAGGCCTTCCCGAAATGCTGATGTTTGAGCGAAAGTTTAAGGAGATGGATGGGCTTTGTAGATCCCTGGGTAGGACCACACCAATCAGAAGGAACAGCAGGGCGAAGGAGAAACCGACTTTGTAAAAACATCTTCATAAAATGAATAAAAGACCACGAGGTTGGGCTTGTGGTTAGAGCCTGAATTCTGTTAGGATATAAGTTTGGCTAAATCATAAGATGCTTGTTATACTTATTTTCCCTGACCTTTTCTTCCTCCATGCATGATTACTTGCATATGATCATTTCAATAGATGGTAGTTGATAACGATTTATTATCTTCATGTTCTGCCCCCTGTGGGGAGCTGCCTACATGGTTGATGAGCTTACTTTCTCTTAAAGAACAGTGGGACCTTTGGTTCTGCCCACCACCTTGTTGGCATCCAGAAGTTTGATGGCCAGCAGCTTTGATCTCCAGAGATCTCCCCACCTGCATGCCTTTCATAGTTAAATAACCAACCATTGTTTACAAGATCTGTAGCTTCCCCAATTGCCCCTATAAATAACATAAGCCTAAGCTGGTCTCTGAGACACTTTTCAGACTTTCCATTCACGGGTGTACCTAGGGACCCATCCTGAACCTGTGGAACTGACACAGCTGCTATGCAGCCCCCATCCAGCAACTGACTCGTCATGCACCAAAACAGTTTCAGCATGCCTATGATTTCATCCCCAATCAATCAGCAGTCCCAATTCCTTACCTCCCACCCACAAAATTATCCTTAAACCCCTAGTCTCTGAGTTCTTGGCGAGGCGGGTTTGAAAATTATCTGCTGTCTTCCCACTCAGCTGCATTAAACTTTCTCTTCTGCAATAACTTCTGTCTCAGTGTATTGACTTTTCGGTGCAGTGGGCATAAAAAACCCCAGGAGGCTGTAACAAGGGCTCTGGAGCATCACTGAGCATGGCATGTTCACAGAACACCAGGAAGTTTAGTAGAGTGGGTGCCCAGTGAGCAAGAAGGAAGCCGCAGGAGATGAGGGCTGGAAGGTAATCAAGGGGGAGGTTCATGTCCTGTGAAGCCTCGTAGGCTACTAGAAGGATTCTGGGCTTGACCCTGGATGACAGGAAGGTCTTGAACAGAGGAGGGAGTGGGTGGCAGATATTAACATAACGAGAGCATACATGGCTGAAGGGTAAAGCAAGGAAACCAGTCAGAAGGCCAATGAGATACTCCCAAGAGAGTTCACAGAGGCTGCAAGTATGGTGTAAAGGGTGTGGGGAGAAAAGGCAAGATTCTGCACATATTTTAAAAATAGAGCCAATAGGCTTCACTGCTGGACTGAATGTGGGGTTTCAGAGAAAAGGACAATTCACGGATAAGTCCAAGACTTTGGGTGTGAGCAACATATTGAATGGAGTTGTATTAACTGAGGTAGGGAAGGCTTTAGGGACATGTCTTGGGAAAAGGTTAGGAACTTAATTTCGGATATGCAATCAGTCTGCTATATTATGTGTTCGTAAATATTATCACAAAATCACTCAGTAAAAGCCACCAGACTTATTTACAAGAAAATAAATGGGATTAAGTGTATGATACTCAAAAATTCCCTTAATGACACATTTTTAAAAACACAGGAACCTAATGCCAATGGTGGCACAGTGTTAGACATTAAATGTATAAAATTTTTTATTTTAATTTTATAATTTAAATATATTATACTTTCATTTAACTTGAAATTTAAATTTAATTAATTTTATGCTTTAAAATGTATTAAATGATTGTGAAGTGATCAAACAGGGTTATTTGAAAAACAACAGAAAGTTCTAACACCTGACGTATCTGAGCGTAGCCTCGTAAGTCCTTTTTCCAAATTGGCGATAGCACAGTTAAGTGATCTTTCTCAGCCTTGAATCCTGAAGACGGGCTTTTCTTCCTTTGAGAGGTATGCATTTATAATAGTTAACTGTTTCATCAAAATTGCAAATTTAGTCCAATGTATGGCCATCTTCATTAACTTCTGCACTGCTGGAAATTCTTCTGCAATTTCCTTGTACACCTCGAGGGCTGGGGGCTTTGGAAATCATGCAATGTTTGAAATCACTAAGCCAGGCATTAGTGGCATCAAAAGAAGTTACTTCTGCAGGATTTGAGGACCGGAGATTTCCATTTGAGTTCACCATGTATAGATAGTGCTTTTTCATGAGAGAGGTTGTTTCTGTATTTTTTACTGTTTGGTCATCAATCCATACATTCAATTGTCTTTCCATTTCTTCTATATCTCTAGTCTTTATTCTTATTGACTTCATAGTACTAAAAGTCATTCTAAGCATGGATTTTTGTTGTTGTTTCATTTTTGTGGCATTGTCTGTCATTGTCTACAATGTGAATTCTTTTCTGCCGATTGCTTAGGAGACATCACATACTGCCCATGCTTGTTTCGTACACACTATGCCTGCAGAAACTTACACCAGAACTTTGTCCATGCCAAGATGTGTCAGCTACCACAGAGCCACGCTAAGGAAGCTCCAATCTGCATGAGTTTCAGTGGACATGATGCTGTGCAAAGCAAACACTGCTTGCAGTCTTCCATTTTAAAAAAGCCAAAACACAAAAACATATTATTATTTCAAGCTGTTCCTCAATACTTGAACATTTCTCCTTTTGCATACATTGCTTGGTGTTTTTGAGCCAGGACTCTTAATTATGTTTGGGATGTCGAATGAATTTTTTTTTTTAATATAGAAAAGTTCACAATGGTGGAAGAATAGTCAAACTAGCACCTTGTAGGACAACACATGTGAACTGAGATGGCTGATGGACGTTGTGTGATGTGTTCATATGTGTGCTCCTGCATGGCCCAGCTGGTTGTGGTTTTCTGCATTCACCCTGTGCTTCTCACAGACAGAATTGCACAGAAGCAAAGGTGAAATTAGTGCTGTGCTCAAATTATACCCTAATGCATCAATCATGTTGGAACAAACTCACAATTGTAAAATGTTGTAGCGGAGCTGACTACACTGAGCTTGAGGTGCCTATTGTCATGCAAATGGAGATATTGAATAGACATTTGTCTGGAGTTCAAGGAAGAGAGCAAAGCTGAAGACATAAATTGAGGAGCCATCAGTTTACACATATATTTAAATCTGTGAAATCATCCAGGGATTGACTAGGAGGTACTCTAGCTTTTAAGGACTAGAGCAAGAAGGAGCAACTAGCAAAGGTGTCTAAGAAAGAGCAGCCTGTGATGCAGGAGTAAAACCGAAGATGGTTCTAGAAACAAAGGGATTGATGTGCTTCAAGGGGAAAGAAATACTCAGCTTTGTTAAATGCTGCTGAAAAGTCAAACGAGAGAAGGACAGAGAACTGATCATTGGATTTAACCACACAGAGGTCACTACTGGTTGCCTTGAAAATAAAAGATATGGCAGAGTAGTAGGAGCTAAAGCCCGACTGCAAAAAGACAAAGGAAGAGCTGGGCTCGGTGGCTCAGCCTGTAATCCTGCGCCTTGGGAGGCTGAGGTGAGTGGATTGCCTGAGCCCGTGGGTTCGAGACCCGCCTGGGCAGGCGAAACCTCATCTCTACAATAAATCAAAAAAAAAATTAGCCGGGCGTGGTAGCACGCGCCTGTAATTCCGCTACTCGGAAGGCTGAGGCGGAAGGATCGCCGGAGTCCAGCAGGTCGAGGCTGCGGTGGCCAGGAGTGGCCACTGCACTCCAGTCTGGGCGATCGAGTGGGACTCCAACACAAAAAAAAAAAAAAAAAGACAAAGGAAGGAAAGAAATTGGAGACAATTCTTATACAGGAGTTACCTTGATGGAGCTATATCTACATAGATTACTCCATCAAGGAGAGCAGAGAATTAGGGAAATAACAGGCAGGGGATAGGGGGCCTAAATAGCATTTTTGGCCAGGTGCAGTGGCTCACATCTGTAATTTCAGCACTTTGAGAGGCTGAGGTGGGAGAATTGCTTGAGTCCAGGAGTTCAAGACCAGCTGGGCAACATGAGACCTTGTCTCTACAGAAAAAAAAAAAATCAAAAAATTAGTTGGTCATGGTGGAGCACACCTGTAGTCTCATCTACTCGAGAGACTGAGGTGGAAGGATCACCTGAGTCCAGGAGGTTGAGGCTGCCGTAAGCTGTGATTGTTGTAATTGTGCCACTGTACTCCAGACTGGGCGACAGAGTGAGACCTCCAACTCAAGAAAAAAAAAGAGTGTTTCTGTTTTGTTTTCCTTTTAGTTTTAGTTTTTTTAATTTTTAATTTTAAAGATGTGGTGTACAATTCAGGGTTAGGTATGCAAATCCATTATGCAGGTACCCTTGTTGATAAGGTCTGCCCCTCCCCCTCCTCCAGCAGTTTCCCACTACTGCCAATCCCTTCTTATATTATTGCAATAATTGTTCAAGATCCGCTTATGAGTGAGAATATGTGATACTCAGTTCTTTGTTTCTGCAATAGGTCATTCAGTATTATAGACTCTAAGTCCATCCCAGTTGCTGCAAAGTTCATAATTTTTTCCTTCTTTATGACTATGTAATATTCCATCATGTATATGTACCACATTTCTTTTATCCAGTGCTCTTTCAATGGGCAGCATGGTTGGTTCCATGTTTTTACTATTGTGAATAATGCTGCTATAAACATGCATGTGCAGGTACCTTTTTCATAGAGTGATTTGAGTTCCTCTGGGTATATTCCCAGTAGGAGGATTGCAGGGTCATATGGAAGGTCGATTTTTAGATCTTTTAGGAATCATTAAACTGCTTTCCACAGGGATTGTACTAGTTTACACTTCCAACAACAGTGCAGAAGTGTTCCCTTTTCCCCGCATCCACTCTAGCATCTGTTGTTTTTTGAGTTATTGATGATGGCCATCCTGACTGGAATTAGGTGGTATCTCTGTGTGGTTTTAATTTGCATTTCTTTGATGACTAGTAAGGCTGAGCATTTTTTCATGTATCTGTTGGCTGCTTGTATGTCTTCTTTTGAGAAATGTCTATTCATATATTTTGCCCACTTTGTAATGGGGCTGTTTGTTTTTT
>CAUYQG010179930.1:0-23333 GCA_963574415.1 Tarsius wallacei | reverse complement strand
ATTTATTGTAGAGATGAGGTCTCGCCAAGTTGCCCAGGCGGGTCTCGAACCCGCGGGCTCAGGCAATCCACTCACCTCAGCCTCCCAAAGTGTGGGATTACAGGCTGAGCCACCGAGCCGGCTCAGATTCCCTTCCTCTTTTTGCATCTTAAAGTTTGGTGATTTACATAGTTCTGATCTCTCTCTTCCTCTTCTCTATTGTCACCAGATAGCTTCCCAAGGAAGACAGATATGAATGCATAGAGGCTTTATTAGGGTTTCATCTGGGATTCAACACCCATGGATAGGAAGGGAACAGAGGGAACTTTCAGAGCTTCCCTTAAGTTGGAGTGAAACTTTTATATCCCCTGTCAATCAGTCATCAGATGCTTGGTATTCTAACAAGGGAGCTGGTCTTGGGTGAGATGGGTGTCTCTAATGGGAGAAATTTCCAAAAGGAGCTGCAGCAGAGGATATCAGCAGCACTTTCAGGAATTAGAACCATGAGTATTTCATTCCTGAAGAGGGATGTGGGCATGGGTCACATCATCGTGTCCACCAAAGATTTTGCCCTCTGAACGCACATACATTTATGTGTTCCCCATCACACACACATCAATTCCTTGTGACTTTACCCCTTGTGTGTATCACAAATCTGACCTACTCTAGCATGCCATTATTGTCTTGGAGTCTCAAGAAAGACACAAGTTTCAGGAACTGGTTTTCTCATTCCTTTCCTCTTACAAAGGTTCACCCGTGAGAATGTATTCTACATTCATGGAGAAAACTCCAACTATATTCTTCTCTTTTCTTCAAGTAGTGCTTCTGATGCTTGTACTACAAGGAATCCTAGATGGGCGTGGTGACTTTAACCTCTAATCCCAGCACTTTGGGAGACTGAAGAGAGAGGATTGCCTGAACTCGGGGGTTCAAGACAACATGGTGAGACCTCGTCTCTACAACTAAAAAAAAAAAAAATTAGCCGGGCGTGGTAGCCCTCACTCATAGTTCCAGCTACTTGGAAGACTGAGGCAGAAGGATCGTCAAAGCCTAGCAGGTCGACACTGGGGTGGCCATGAGAGTGCCACTGTACTCCAGCTTGGGAGATGGAGTGAGAGTCCAACTCAAAAAAAAAACAAAAAACTACAAGGAATCCTGACTAATACAGATGATAACCAGAGGCTGAGCTAAGCAATATCCTGGTAGGTCACAGCGCCCTTCAAGGCTGCCCTGGAATCTGCCCTGTTTTGTATAATGTAAGGCTGACTTGTGCCAGTATGATTAATTCCAACCACATTTTCTTTATGGCCACATTTTCTTTCTTTCCTTTAATTTTATTTTAATATGCTAGGTTTAAACAGGGAAGCACTTGCATTTCTCAAGCAGGTGCCAGAATGATTCATTCCTCATAGATGTTTATACCTCTTTTATTAGAAAGAAAGCTCTAGAATTACTTTTAGACACTCGTTTCCTCACTCTCAGCGTTTAATTGCTCACCAACACCCTTAAAGAATGATTCCTTACTATACACAGTGCAATTAAAAGGGAGGTAAAAGGAATGCATCTGATTCATTTTTTTAGAGTAGCAATTAAGAAAAATGATACTAAAGAGGAATGTGTGTGTATGTGTGTGTCTACCTGAGTGTGTGAGTGTGTACATATGCATGGTAATAGGGGCTTCTCAGGATGGAGAGGCTGGGAAATGGGTTGGTTGTCTTAATAAGCCTTCTCCATCTAACAAACCATCCATTCTCTTGTTTGACATTAACCAACACCTGATGAGCCTAAGAACCTCTGCCTTCAGATTTAAACTAACATTAAAATAGTAAGTGCCTCAGTTATATTAATTCTCGAAATAACAAAGCAAAAAAGGTGTGAGAAAGGTATAACTTTACCTCATCAGTTGAATTTTAACTTGCACTTTAAATCCAACTCTCTCCCAGCAAGTAAGGAAAGCATATTTTCCTAGAGCAGAAGGTTACAAGGACTTCACCACTTCTGTCTCCACTTTTTCATTCTGAGTTCCAATTTATAACTTGTCTTAGGAATTATAAAATAAATAACAGTAGTGTAAAAACTTTATACTACATCTTTCACATGCATTATTTATTTTTTCTTTTCAGTGCCATATAATTTTTGAGAAGTAATTATTAACTTTCTAGGTTAGGAATTTAAAAATTAAGGCCAAAGAATATAACCAGGAGTACCCAAAGCCACATTATTGGGAAAGGAAAGAGTTCATATAACTTGGGTTTTCTGACACCAGCAACTAAAATTTGCATAACGCAAAGCAGATAATAAATAAATGGGGAAGATTTGAGTGTCACTACAGCAATATAGGTCCAGATAAGTCTGTCAGAAATCTAGTAACATGAAAGCAAAAAGAACATTTCCGTGTCTAGAAAAGCAACTATATTTATTCAACAAATATAACTTGCGTATCTACCATGTCCCCAGTTATTTTCCTAATTCCCAACAATGTTGGACTGGCCTTTTTGACAGTCTTTGTGAAATGTTGCACTCGTATACTCCTTGCTCAGAAACCCCTGTAAAGCCTGAGAAAAATGTCTGTTGAGTCAGAATCCATGGTAGTGGCTGTAGGAATATGTATTTTTAATATATGTTCTGGGCAATTCTTATGAATGGAAAAATTGAAACTCCTGATTCATAAATCTTCACTCAAATTCCCAAATACTTTAAGTTTACCCTTTTCTTATGTTCAATGTACAAGGTAAATACTTTAAACTTATCCTTCTTTTTCTTATGTCTGATGTACAAGGTAAATGTGTCTAGAGAAATGAGTGTCACTTTCTTTATCCTTCTATTATTTTATTTGGAATAATATTTCCATTAAACAGTCCATCTCTGAAACATATCATATTATATCTCTGAAATGATAGGTGCTGGTAATTCAGAACCATAAAATTCTAATCACCAAGTTCAATAATACCTTACTGGGTTTATCAAAGAAATTGGTGAGGGTAGCCTGACTGCAAGATTTTTTTTTTTTTTTTGGCATCAATCCCATCTGTTTGTCTGACTAAAGGTTGTGCCTATGTTTTAATGACTCATATTCTCCTTCTGCTCTGTCCTATGAATTACTTGGCAGAATTTCTGCTGACTTGGAACATCACATGTCAAGGGGCAGGTATTAGATTGTGTGTATGTATATTTCAAGATGAGCAGATGCAAAAGTCTTAACCATTTGCTCTTTTGCAGACCTCTCAGTATGACCCAATTTTCCCAACGTCTTAAATTTAAAATGATAAGTCAGACTTCGTATTCTTTAATATCAGCTTTAACCTTTAAAATTTCCAATTATATAATAAGTATTGGCAGGGAACTAGTGTGTGAAAAATGATGCATACATCAGAGAAGGAAAAACAAAAGGAAATTTTGCTGTTTAGCTCATGACTATCACTACTATCTGACCCGTGAATTCTGTCCTCCAGTGATCCACTTCCCCTGAGCATGAGTCCTTCTTAAAGGCCCATGGAAAGAAAGCAAAGCAAGAAGAACTTGGATTAAGAATTCACTGAGTATGTAAAAAGGTCAAAGTCGTAGGATAAATCTGAGACAGAAGTGTCAGACTATTTAACAATTGTTCATTAATGTTAATCATCCTCATGCCCTTTCTTGCAGTCTGAAATATTTCACCTCAGAGTTTTTGCTATATACCAACCAGTCCCTTCATTGTTTGAAGGGGAGGGACAAAGTTTGAAAAGGGAAAGCTAGATGGGAAAAATACAAAAGAGGGAGTTTCTCAAACCACAGGATGTAGAGTCTTTTAGAACATGGAGAAAGGCCACTTTCTAAAGTTCTGTTTTAAATGCCAGGAATTTAAATTGTATCCTGCTATAATTGAAAATGAGTATATCTAGCCCAAGGTTGCTCTACGTCAGTACTGACATTGGAGTCCTATAACTCTTTGTTGTGGGCACTGTCCTGTACATTGTAGGATGTTTAGCAGCATCTCTAGCTTCTACCCACTAGATGCCAGTAGTCCTCTCCCCATTTATGACAATCAAAAATATCCCAAGACATTGCCAAATTTCCTGTGAGGGGCAAAATCACTCCACTGAAAACCACTGGGCTAAATGGACTGAGTCTGCCACATCGATGATCCTCCACAAGTGTGTCAGTTTCCCATCCTCCACCCAGCCCACATTCTGCCCCCAGGGGCATCTGCCACTCACTTCATCACTGCTAGTTCAGTCTTCAGGGCTGTTGACTCCAACTAGTATGCTTTTCATGCTACTATTGCAGGTGGAACTTCTCACTAAAAGTTTGGCGTGTGAAAGTTGTTGTTATGCCTCAGCACGAAAGAAAAAGCAAATTAATACTATACCTAACCCTGAATTGTATCCCACATCTTAAAAAAAATTAATTATACATATCGGCTAACTCTATCACAGAGAAATTCTCATGAGCTTTTTCCTTAGTCCCTGGTAGTCTGTCATGATCTGGGCTTCCTCCTCTCTCCCAAGGGTCCCTCTCTGGCTCACTCTTCTCTTCATACCAGCTGAGTTGTCCCCGACTTCCCTTGCTCTCATTACATAACTCTACAGACCAATTTAGCTCCGAACCCCAAGCTTCTGGGCCTACCTTTGCAAGACTGACTGATAGATGGATAGATAGATTCATGTATATGTACAGATATACACATATATAGTTTCATTTCATAATTATTACTAAAAACAATTTTTCCTATTCAGAAGTACTAAAAAGTGAACCGTTCTAGATAAAAGATACATTGGGCATTGCCTATAACACAGATACACAGACACACAAACACACAGGCATTCACATATACTCACTTCTTTATCCCCCCCCTCATTCTGGATTTTTCTCTGCTCTTTAAACTTATTCCCAAGATAAATGCTCTAACATCACGTGGTCTACTGCTTCTGGACCTTTCCTAAGGTGTTCTTTTTCATATTCTCCCCTTCCCTCAGAGAGCAGTCAATGGTAAAGAGGAGAAAAAAGGAAAAATAAGTTGATAAGTGGGTTCCTCAGTTTTTATAGACATGGAAAACTTTGTATCTTTTTGTTAGTTCATTCTTTCTCTGTTTTCATCAGGAAAAGAACATAAAGAAACGCTGTCTATAACATAGCCCTTTAGCTTTGTCTAATCAGTCTCCAATTCAGAGTTGCTAGGCATCTTAACAAAGTAACAAATGTAGAAAGGCAGTCAAATTTGAGGCCAAACTAATATCCATAAAATGTTCACCATCACTTCTCTTTAGTGTCTAAAGCCAGATCATTAGATCAGGTACTGCTCAGAGGAAGGAGCCAAAATACCCACATTACCTCTGCTGATGAAAAATCAAAGTTATTTTTGCTGTTATATGTATGCAGAAGGGGGTGGCAAAAAACCCACAATCTATGTATTTAAAAATTGTGTATTTATTCTCTCATGTTTAAACTGAGTCACCTTCAAAGTACTCTCTGTTTGATACAGTACACCAATTGAGATGCTTTTTCCACTGCTGAAAACAATTTTTGAACTCTCCAATTTTGATTCCTTTTAGTGCTTCTGCCTTTTTTGAGTTTCACCTCTTCCACATCAGCTAAGCATTTCCCTTCGAGAATTTTTTCATCTGGGGAAACAAACAAAAAAAATTCACTCAGAGCAGGATCAGGTGAATAAGAAGGGGGAGTCCTGGGGTCATGACATTTTTGGTCAAAAACTGAACACTCAGCAAGGTTTGGGCAGGCGCATTGTCATGGTGGAAGAACCTGTCACCTGTTTGCCACAACTCAGGACATTTATTCCGAGACACAACCTTCTCAAAACTTCCAGATAAAAACTTTGGTTGATGGTTTGATTCCAAGGAACAAATTCTGAATGTTCTACAAGAGGCCCATCCTCCAAAGAATAATTCCAGGTTTCTTTGGGTCTCTCCTTGTACTAAGGGCTATACCTTAGGTATATAAATCATCCATTTAAGCCTCATAACAATCTTGAAGGGATTCTAAAAAGTTTCATGCCCATTTCACAAATAAGGACACACATCGTTAAGAGTGGTAGAATAATCTTCTTAAAAGTGAGAATTTACATATCTATCAATCAGGCCTTTAGATGATTGCATGAGGCCCACTCATCTTAGGAAGGACAATATTCTTTACTCAGTCTATTGATTTAAATGTTAAATATCCAAAAACACTCTCACAGAAACAGCCAGAATAATATGTAATGAAATATCTTGGTACAATGTGGTTCCCTTAAGATGACACATAAAATTTGCCATCACAAAAACAATAAACTTGCTTCTACAGCTGTCAGTTTTCCTAGATGTTGTTGTTATAAAAATCAGATTGTGGAAATGAATAACAAGTCACCATTTCTATTTTCTCAGAAATGTATTAAATGCTTACCTCCCAAAAATTATAATTTTGTTTTATGATACATCTGTGCTGAGTTTTATATATCTTTTTCTCTATGCAATGATTAACCTTATTCTTAAATAAATTGTGAAAAGCTTCAAGAACGTTTTTGGAATTCCTCTGGGTGGCATTAAGCACTAAGGAAGTTAATTGATTTCTTAATTTTTCCTTTAAGTCAGTTTATTTTTACAAACATGCTGTCCAATTATCAAATACATGTTTATCAAAATAGAGCTATCTTCCTGCTATTTAAAGTTTATTTAAATTTTTAGAGAAAAAATTGCCTTTCTGAATTTTTCTTTATAAGCTTTTATTTTATAAGTCATGTTAAGAAATTTTGCTTGTTACCTAGTTAACTTTTCATCTTGTATTACAGATGAATAAAAAAAACCTCTCAAAATATAATTCTAAGGAAATTAGAAGTGATATATTGAATCCAGAAAACACTTTTGTTCAATGATCATTGCTCATAAAAAGTGTCAGAAATTCTTATTGATGCACTTAGTTAAAAAATCATCAAGGCAATAATTTTACGGTACTTAATATTTTCAAGTGAAATTATATTTATTGAACCTGATTAGCAGTCAATGGACCCATGAAGCTTGAAGCAAAGTGATATCAGATTCATCAATCAAAACATTAAAGGGTTAGAGAGTTTTGCAAGATTATGTAGCCAGTACTCTTTCTGTATTTAGGTCTCAGTGGTTTCAGGTTATAAGCATGTCTTCTATTTTAAAAGCCCTCAGGGTTCCTTAAGGATTTATTACAAAAATGGCTATTGTATGGCAGTGTGTAGCAATAATAAAATACATTGAGGATATTTTTAAGCATAAAACTGAGGCATTTTGAAGATTTGTCTTTCTCTCCACTTCAAAGATTTATGAGATACCTATGATTAACTTCTTTCTTATTTCTAGAAGATTCTTAAAACTTTAATGAGAACTGTTAGAACATCAATTTAAACATAACGTCAGCTCCTACTTAACCCATTTAAATATTCTTCCAATAAGAGAAGAAAGTAAAGAGGGAGAATAACAACAAAAATGTCCAATATTTGCAGGCCACCTTAGGGTTGAGCATTAATCTGAATAGTTGTAAAGAACCTAGTACACAAGAGTTAGCAGCACATTGGATCCCAACATAAGATCCCAGACTCCCAAGTGGCAGAAACACTTCCTCCTCAGTTCTCCTCTAAAAGTCTATTTCTCCAATAGGTCTCTGAGGAACTGAGATGAAAAACCAAGTCATAAACACAAAGGTCTTAGGTGTCCACACATGCAGAAGAGCTGAAGTTTGACTTGATAGACACAGGGGTCTTTAACTGTTTTAGTCTTCAAACATCTTGAGATGAGGTTGAAATTCAAAACAATCATATTTCTGGAACTGAACCTGGAATATTTATTAGCTTGGTTCAGGTTCAATTTCAAAAATATTTATGATTGGCCAAGGGCTTGCTTTAAGAAATACATAGCTTTAGTGTTTGGTAAAACTCACTGCTAAAGGCTATTCCACACTACTCTTTTCCAGGTTAAGTTGAATAGAATTTCAGATATTTCTTGATTGTGGTACATAGATGACCAGGAAGTTACCTGAATAATTCATTTTCAGGAGAGGTTTAGTGTAAAGAGTCTTCTACAGACAGGGTAGAATTGTTTAAAAAGAAAACAAAGCAAGACAAAAGATGCTAATTATTGAAGGACTATCCTAAATGAGAGATTGGAAAGAAGCATAAAAAATAAGTCTTTACTGCAGTAGAAGAGATAAAAATGCTCTGACCTGGGAGGAAAGAGTGAAAGTTCAGGAAAAAGCCAGGCTCAGTGGCTCAGCCTGTAATCCCGCGCTTTGGGAGGTTGAGGTGAGTGGATTGCCTGAGCCCGAGTGTTCGAGACCCGCCTGGGCAACTTGGCGAGACCTCATCTCTACAATAAATCAAAAAATTAGCTGGACGTGGTAGCGCGTGCCTGTAGTTCCAGCTACTTGGAAGGCTGAGGCGGAAGGATCGCCGGAGCCCAGCGGGTCAAGGCTGCGGTGGCTGGGAGCAGCTACTGCACTCCAGTCTGGGTGACAGAGTGAGACTCCAACTCAAAAAAAAAAAAAAAAGAAAGCTCAGGAAAAAAGGCATACAGCAAATTAGTGATATTAGTCTCTGATAAAGGAATTTGTATAAGCTTAAATTTTCTACCCTTCTATAAAACTTAAATTTTTTAGTGTGGTGGTGGGGAGGAGAGGAGTAAGGGTGTAGACAGAACTTTCATAGAGTTTGAGTAATTTAAAAACAGAAAATATTTTAATGCATTTCTATCTAGAACCCTAGAGTTTGGCAAGCCTCATATAGTCTGTCAAGTATGACCCAGGGCCAGAGGAGTAATGTGGAAATGTAAAATTAAGGAAAAATTTCACTGGCAAGGTGGACGTTGAAAGACTAAAGGAAGTGTGGAGACTACATGTCAGGTAGAATTATAGCTTGTGGCAAATCAATCATAAGACATAGGGAAGGGTCAACAGATATTAAAAAAATGCTATGGAACAAGAAATAGGAATTCATGTACATTACTAATGTCAATATGAAAACTAGGAACAGTAATAACGGTAATCAAACTTTGGGATCAGGAGTAGAGAATATGGATCAAAGTGCATTTACGTATAAGCTAATTCATCCTTCAAAGTAAGGAGAAAATAGGAGTTTTTTAAATTAAAGAATATCGATATACATATCATTGAATATTATAAAGGGATCCCTCATAGATCTAAAAACAATCAAGATTAAAAAAGAACTGCATAGCACAGGATTAATTTTTCATCATGTATTACAGATGATAGAAAAACCTCTCAAAATACAATTCTCAGGGAGTTAGATGTGATATATTGCATCCAGAAAGTGCTTTTGTTCAGTAATCACTGCTCATGAAAACTGTCAGAAATTATCAATGCTGTAAGTTAAAAATTATCAAGACAAAGAACGAAAGGAAAAAAAGAAGGAAAACAATGTTATACTTTAGCATAATTCTTCTGTAAAACTTGATATTACTATGAGCAAGAATTGCTACAATACAGATTCAGATTAGTAACAATAATACCCTTTAGCACCATGGCTAAATGTGTGGATGTGGATATACTTGGGTTTTAGATCTAGCACTTACTGTTTAGTGGCTCAGAAACTTAAGAAACTTTCTTTAACCCCTCTTGTCATAGTTTCTTCATCTTTAAAATGAGAGGTAAATGATAGCTTCCTTCTAGGATCATTGCAAGGATTTACTTTGTGAGTTAAATTTTTGAAAGTTAATCTATGTACACAAATAGGCTTTATCACCTAGTATTTATCATCCTTAAGATTTATATTTGCTTATGTGATGGTGACTTCTAAATCTACATAACTGGGTTGTTGGGAGGGTTAATTTTATATATTGACTTGAGTAGATCACTGGGTGCCCAGATTAAACATTGCTTCTGGATGTGTCTGAGAGAATGTTTCCAGATGAGACCAGCATTTGAATTTGTGGTCTCAGCAAAATAGATTGTCCTTCCCAGTGTGAGGGTGGTCATCATCCAGTCCACTGAGCACTTGAATAGATCAAAAGATAAGAGGAGGTATTCATGCCTTTTCTCTCCTGCCTCATTGCTTGAATTGAGACATCTTATCTCGTCTTCTCTTCTGGGACTGGGATTTACATCATTGGCTCCCTGGTTCTCAGACTTTCATACTTGGCCTGAATTATTCCACAGGTTTTTCCGGGTCTCCAGCTTGCAAATATCAGATGCGGAACTTTTCAACTTTTATAATAATGTAAGCCAGTTTTTTATAATAAATCTCCATATACATATACACACATATAATATATACATATACATATACACCCACATGTGTGTGTGTATGTGTGTGTTTGTGTTCTGTTTCTTTGGAAAACCCTGACTAATACAGATATATTTAGGTCTTTAATCTCCATGTTCAGAAAAGATAACATTTCTTCCAAACGGGTTACTCCCTCTTCATCCCACAGTCTGAGTGCCTGGTTGAGATCTCATCATCTTTCATATGATCCATTGCAGCAGCCTTCTACCCAGTCTCCTCCCCTTCCCTAGGCTGTCTGCCCTCTAACTCAACTTTCACTTTTCCTCCAAATGACCTTTCTAACTTGACCAAATCCCTTTTTTCTATTAAAGTCTTCAATGTTTCTCAGTTGCCTAAGGAAAAGGCTTCCACTGGTATTACAACAAACCCATTCTTCTTTCTTCTTTCTGCTTCCTGCTCTTAACATCTGATGAGAAATCTGTGCTAAACATTTGTATTTATCCAAATAATCTATTGAAATGATCATTTCTTCTTGTATGCGTTGAGTCTCATCCAACATAAAGTATGCTTTCAGTGCATGCTTATTGAATGAATGAATGACTGAATGAATGACTAAATAAATGAATCAGTGAGATTATAAAATCATAATTCTGTTGTTTGCTTACTTCTAGAAATAGCACTTTTTCTACTCATAAAAATCTAAAAATATATAAATTTATAGTCTTTTGTGCCATATATGTCCAATATGATAAAATAAAAACCAATCTTTTTCCACATGTTTGAGACTCTGATTAGAATAGAGTTTTACCCAGAGTTGATCCTAAATACATATTTGTTGAATGAGTTAATACAAGAATGGCTAAATGGATGAATGAATTAATATGTGTTCATTCTGAGCTCAAGAACTGGTATTAAACAAAGTTAATTAAATTTAACTGCCAGCTGTATTTGAGTGTTTTCATTTTAGAATTAAAAACTTCAATCGCTGGTATAGTTAAATGTCTAGGTATCCTTAAAATAGGTCATATTTAAATGCAAAATTTGAGCCAAAAATCATGCATTCAATGTTTTATCCATTATAAGTCACTCTGTAAAAGCTTTTGCACTATTAAAAGCATTCACTCCCAAACATTAGTCTCCTTTTCAGCCTTCATTTGTTCTTGCTACAGTGATGATACAGAAGATTCCAGCCCACCAGGAGTTGTACAGAGCCTTGGTCACATCACCTATGAGCATGAATGCTGTGAAAGCAGATCTTTTTAAAGCAGAGTGGACCAGGCAATTTAAAGCAGGTTTAATGCAGGTGTGTGATTAATGTGGGATGGTGAATGGTAATGGCTGGGATCCAACAACTGCAGGAGGACAAGGAGAAAAGTACAGTGGGAAGAACTGACTGTATGTAAAAGGTAGATAAGAAAAAACCTCAGTAAATTGTTTGGACTGTAAAATACCAGGGCCAGCCTAGAGTACTGCATCGAAGCTTGGTGGGTATGAACCAGCTTCTAAGTTTCTTTTATTCGCCCTCATTCTTTCAATATTAAAATGATTTTGGTGGTAATTCACCAAAGACTGAAGAAACATATGTGTTGCTTTCTGCTTGAGGCTGAGGGTGTTGGGAGCTTCTGAATGCAGTTGGCATGATTAAAAACACCTTGGACTTTAGAAAAGCAAATGAGTTCATCTCATTACAATTACAGAGTTCTAGTTCTCCTTTTTAGTTATAAGAAGATACTATAAAAATTTAATTGCTTAGAGGCAGAAAACTGTGACAAACCTTATTCTTATTTTCTATGTTGCTTCTTGAATTTTGACAGCAAAGTCTAGTATAATTTTTAAGTGAAATAAACAATACCATTGAAAAAAGAGTAGTTAAATCACTCAGTGATAATCAATGGAAATTAATTAATGAATGAATCAGATCATAAAGCTGAAAATAACTTAAAATTTATTTCTTGTTTCCAGATGAAATGACAATTAAAGTTCTATTCCTGAATAAGACCATGGGTTTATGTATACTTTGATGCAGGCCTTTTTGACATTAATAATTGCATCACTGATTCTCCAAGATAAACAACAATTTAAATTTCTACAGATCTTTCTGGGATTCTTTAATCTGGGCATGATTTTGACTGTAGTCTTGGCAATCAACTAGTCTGTGCTTTACATTCATTTCAGTAATCACATTTAAAAATCATGCATTTTATTTTGTTATCCTCTATTTATCTTTTCCCCTGGAAACTCTTCAGCTTCATAAGGAAGCGGTCACAACTGTTCTGTCCACCCTAATCCACCATAGCATGGTGCCTGACATAACTGGAGCTTATTTAATGAATGTTGAATAAAAGAAAACAGTGATATAAATTTGAAGTCTAAATGTTTGACAGAACAAATCATTAGAGGATAGAACAAGTATTAATAATTGGTCATTGCAAAGAAGATTTTAGATGAACTCAAGCAAAGACTAGTTAAAATAAAACTTTTTGTGAGCTGTTGAGTTCCTTCTCACCTACTAAAAACTCTATACTTGGATCCTGGTAAAAAATCAAAGAATGGGATATTGCTCAGTAAGTACAGAGCCTTTTATGATATAACCTCCCATAGTCATTGGGCTTCTCCTGACTATGCCACATCTCTTGACTTCCCAGTCCATTTGCATTTTCCACTGTGTACTTCCTGATGCCATCTACTTTTTTACTCATGATGCTCCCTCTCCTTGGAATTCCTACCTCCTCTTTGCAAGTAACCTTATTACCATTCTCTAAATTTTAGATTTGAAACTCTAGAACATTCCCCTCCGTACCTGGTGACCCTACTCTTCCTTCATAACCTATTCCCTTTGGTAACTATCTCACTGCATTTTATGTATTCATTTTCCTTTTTCCCAAAGATCATGAATCTATTGAGGTCATAGATAATTTCTTATATCTCACTAAATCCCAAGCACATAAAGTAGACATGATGCTCATCAAGATACCAATAAATGTTGGTAGAATCAATAAATAAATGAATATTGACCTAAGCTTAAAAATTGCCTTGCCACTTATAATGGTTAATTTAATGTGTCAACTTGACTGGGCCATGGGGTTCCCAGATTTTTGGTAAAACATTATTCTGGGTGTTTCTGTGAAGGTGTTTTTGTCTATTTAACATTTAAATAAATAGCATGCATAAAACAGATTGCTCTAAGGTTAGAATAGAACAGAAAGGCTGACCCTTCCCTGAATAAGAGGAAATTCCTTCTGCCTGATTGTCTTTGAGCTGGGATATCCAATTTTTCCTGCCTTGGGATTGAAATGGAAACATTAGTTCCTGTTGGGTCTCAAGCCTGCTGGCCTTTGGACTGAAACTACCATCTGCTCTCCTGGGTCTCCAGCTTGCCAAATGTAGATCTCAGGACTTCTCCACCTCCATAATCATGTAAACCAATTATTTATCAAAAAATATTTTTCTCTAGAGAATGCTAATACTCTACTTGTTAGTTAAAGCAAAACAACTTGGAAATTTTATCTCCTTGACTTTCTAATGCCTCCTGATATTTCCTGTTAGGATATAGTCGTAAAGGTGATTGGGGTTTTAAGATAAGCATTTTTTATTTACTAGTATCTATTTTATATTTCTTTGCATTCCTGAATCACTTTCTAGCACTTCTTTCTAATAATAAGATTGAAATATTTTAATTACAAACATATAAATGCAGATTAAAAACATGTTTAATTTCTGAATTTTGTATAAATTTTCAACAAAATAATATTTAGTAATATTTTCTCATATTCCTATATGATTTATTTCCCTATCAATTATTTTCCACTGATTCACATTTATCACTTTGTATTGGATTTTTAAATTTGATAAATTAGTCTATTTTAAGTGGTCAATCTTTATTAAAGGATTTCATAAAACTTTAAATGTTCTATATTTACTTGAACACAGGTTTACAGCTGCATAAAAAAGTAAATGTACATGGGCAGTCAAAAAATAACATGTTTTCTATAAAGAATTAAAATATGAAAGCTCATATTTTGAGAGTCAAAAGTACAATAAAGCTCCAGTAATTTAGAATTCAGCTTTTAGTAACATAAAAGAAATGTCTTAAAAGTTATAGATGACATTAATTAGTATGATGATGACTGAGAATAAAATACAAAGATATACTTTGGGAATTAAGTCACAGTTAAAGCTGCTAATTATACTTAATATGCTATGGGTTAGAAAATTAGCCACCCAGAAGTAAAATAACATTATTGTTTTGGATATTCAGTTTGGACTTTAACATTGGTAGCAAGAAAGATCGTTAGAAAATATTAGTAAAATTCTGTCATTCTGTGGTTTAAAAATCAACAGGGGGCTCTTATCTTTAAATTCCTGTGTCCTCCAGTTCCTGTCCATCTACTCATGATTATGAAACTTCAGTCCTGGTATTCATCTTTCTGCCAAGTTTATTTCTTCTTCAGTTTATTTGTATTGGCTGTTTTGTCTTATTCAACTACTTTTTTGCAAATCTTACTTGCTCTTGTCTTTCAGATCTGAGCTCAAAAGTCAACTTAATGGGTTTTTCTGGGAATCCCACCTGACGTGTACTTCCTTTCTTTGGCACCAAGTAATATACTGTACATCACTGTGTTTATTTTCTTGAATACACTTACCAGAGATATTTTCTTCATTTATTTCTCTGAACCTTAGAATTCAAATTCCATAGGAGCAGAAATCCTGTCTGTCTTGTTCACTGCTACATTCCCAGCTCCTAGGAAACTACCTGACAATTAGTAAGAGGGGCACTAACATGAATGAAGGTTTTCACATAAATTGTACCATTGTCAAAGCCTCCCAGAAAAAAAAAAACCAAAAAAACAAGCAAACAACAACAACAACAAAACCCTTACAGCTGGCATTTGGAAATCTTTACAGAGTGAGTAATCAATTTTGTTTTTCCTTTTGCCCTAATACTACCACCTAATTTCACTCAAGGAATTCTCCCTCCAACTTCTCTTCCAATATTTTAAGTTAGGTATCTAGTTCATAATGTATAAATTTGAAATCTATGTGAGAATCAATTATGTAAGATTTTACCTCTGGCCATGGATTCAGATCTCATCCAGGAAAACCATAATAGGTAGTAGATTGTTTATAGGATTGGATTAAGACACTTTAATATAATAAATGATATTCATCAAAATATACTGAAATAAACACAATCCAATGTTTTCCTATGAATATTTTAAAGATATTGAAATATTTAACAAGATATTTAATAATTGGGGATGAGCTCATTATATAAATTAGGAAAAAAATCAATCCTTAGTGTCAGAACTAAGTTACAAGAAATTAAAAAAAAATTCCTTCTATAAGGAGACAGAGATAAAAATCACTATTACTGGGAACTAAAAGTTTAATTTTTCACAAAAATAATTTGGTTGTGCTGAGATTTGTTAGATTGTCAGAACAAAGATGCCACCTGTAGACACTAGAATACACATGCTTCCTTGAAGCCACCGGATACATACTTCATAGTTCATTTATAATTGTCTTTTAAGACATCAACATATTTCAATTATATTTCAGAAACAAGATGAGGCAGGTGTGGCAAAAATCTACAGTTTTGACTTTCAGCAGATTTTCAAAGGGAGCATGAGTTCCTATTCTGGGCTTCAGTAGAGGATTGCTGTCACTTGGAGAGCATCTCAAGCGACTCCTTTACCAAGACTTCCATGATCATCAGTCAATCTGTACCATGGTCAAATTGTAGCAGTACTGGTAAAACTTGCCCTGCCATTGCATTCTGCAAATCACTGTTAGTTTATTTTTAAAAAATAATAAACATTCATCAATCTATGCTAATGAAAATATACAAATAAGTACATAACTCTTTTATTTATTTCTTTTGTAAGTTTCCTGACTATTCACCAGGTCTTGAGGATCTAACTAAAAGATTAATAGGATACAGTTATTTGAGCAACTTAGTGAATGGGATAAATATATATTGTGATACCTGTATTTATTGAGGTATAAATACTGCAGAGCACCAAACTTAACTTGAGGGAAAATGTGAAATGAATATTCCCATAGAAGGTCGCTGAATCTTTAAAGATGAGTAGGATTTAGGCAGAGTGGAGAAACACAGAACAGTTCATGCAAAGGGACACTGAAGCAAAAGCCCAGATAATGGCACAATATTTGAACACTGAAGTTCAGGCATTGTTGCATTGTTGAGAGCTCATAAAGTGTCAAGCAGTAGGAGGCAGAAAATAGGTCTTCAGAGGCAGATGAAGACTGAGATAGGAAGTTTCAATATTTTCAAAGCATGATGATGTCTTTTCTGTGTCCTTGACCCTAAGAAGTTAGAATGGTATATCTCTTTTCCTCTCCTCTCATCCAACAAAAAGAACACTTGTGTAGTCTTCACAAATAGATTACAAAAGTTTGCAGAGAATGGGTCTTTACTTCAGATCTGGACTGGACAAAGTTTGCTGTGGACTGGGAATCAGGAATTTCCCATGGATTGTTTTTAACTTTCTTTATTCAATGCCCGGGTCCTAAGGCAGGCCCTAATTTTCTTCCCTCCATTGCTGCCCTCAAAATGACTTCTCTCTTCTATGGAGTCTTCTTGTCACCATCTTCATCCTTGACCTGACATAGGATATTCTGTATTCTGAAGCCTTGGATCTCTGCAAGAAGAAGTGGTAAGGAAATACCAGTTCACTGAGTTTCCTCAGTTTCAAGCATCTTTTATCTAGCCAAGAGTTGACTGGTCCTTAGAGGAAGTGTAAACATTTTTGGCTTAATCCATAAAATGTGACAAAATCATATCCTTAGCAGCAACATAGATGCAGCTGGAGACTTTTGTTCTAAGTGAATTAACATGTAAACAGAAAACCAAATACCTCATGTTCTCAGCTAAACACTGAGAACACATGGGGATAAGGATAGAAACGACAGACACTGGGGACTCTCAAAGTGGGGAGGAAGGGAAGGGGCAAATGTTGAAAAACTACTTATTGGGTACCATGTTCACCATTTGGGTGATGGGCTCAAAAGAAGCCCAAAACTCACCATCAAGCGATATACCCACGTACCAAACCTGCACATGACTCCTTGAATCTAAAATCAAAACAACTATTTTTCAAAAAGAAAATTTTGCTTAAAGAATCTGCTTCCTCCTATTTACTTTGCTATTAGAGGCAATTGTTCCTTTTATAACCTGGGCACTGCCATGGCAAGCTTTGCTCTCAGAGGATTTAGCTGAGCATGAGAGGAACAGGTCTTTAAGATCATGTATGAGTCACTGAAGGGTTTAAGACAATAATATGGACTTGTAATTTTGTTTTGATAAATGTTTGGCAGCACATGGTGGACGAATTGAGAAAGAAAATCCCAAAGTCTGGAAAAACCAGATGCAGCAACTTTCATTATGGCAGGAAACCTTCCTTTGGGAAAGGGATGAGCTGTCAAAATAATGAGGGGAGAGTGTGGCTTTACAGAACAATCAGTTTACTTATTGTTTTAATTCAACAAACTATATAAAAACTAACCTTGACAAGATCTCACTGACTTTTGGTGATGCACATAATAGGAAGGCAGATGTAGGAAATTCATGATTAGAGAGATCTTCAGAAAGTAGATATGAAAAGTTGTAGAGCACGAAGACAGGGAGATTCCAGAGTCATTTGGATGTACAGTCCTGAGCTGAGCAAATAAAGCTGTGGCTTAAAATTAATTGGTCAATAGTTAATCTCAGGCTGGGCATGGTGGCTCATCATTGTAATCCCAATACTTTGGGAGCCTGAGGAAGGAGGATTGCTTGAACCCAGGAGTTCGAGACCAGCTGGGGCAACATAGCAGACCTTGTTTCTACAAAAAAATTAAAAAATTAGCAAGGCACCGTGGTGCATACCTGTAGTCCCAGCTACTCTGAAGACTGAGGTGGAAGCATCACCTTAGCTCAGGGGATCAAGGCTGCAATGAGCTGTGATTGTGCCACTGCACTCCAGATGGGCAACAGAGTTGAGACTCTGACTCAAAAAACAAAAGTTAATATTCTTGTGAGATTTTGTACAGGGTAGATAGAGGTGTTGGGAGAAAAACGAGAAGGCAGACTTGATTGGTGATGAAGATAAAGAGAACCCACGTTACAAAAAAAGAAGAATGTTGGGTGCAGTGACTCACACCTGAAAGCTCAGCACTTTGGGAGGCTGAGGTGGAAGAATTGCTTGAAGTCAGGAGTTTGAGACCAGCCTGGGCAACATAATGAGAGCTTGTCTCTGCAGGAAAAAAAAAAATTAGTTGGACGATGAGGCACCTATCTGTAGTCCCAGCTGCTCAGAAAGCTGAGGCAGAAGGATCACCTGAACTTAGGAGATCAAGGCTGTGGTGAACCATGGTAATGCTGATGTACTCCAGCCTGGGTGACAGGACGAGACCTCAACTCAAGAAAAAAAGAAAGAAAGAAAGAAAGAGAAAGGAAGAAAAGAAGGAGCAGATTCATCAAAGTCTTTAGTACTTAAATTTTCTAAAATCACTCCCCGACCCAAACCAATTTTTGAGATTTATTCTAGACTTCATGGCTAGGTACTGCATTAAGACTTGGGTTCTCTCCTCCAACAGCAAGAATAATAAATTATTTCAATGGGAAATATATATCCTAAAAAATATTGACTGCTGTAGTTTTCTTGACTGAAAGTCATTTGGACAACAACTTCTACTATAAGAGTGAAGATTCAGCTATCATATATTAAATATTATATATTGATATGATTATGTATATATAAATTATAATGTATATATGAGATTTATACGTATGTAAAACTATATATATAAATCTCCTGATTAATCTGTGAATTAGTTTGAGATAAAGCTTACTTGTGATATTCTATTAAATGTAGTTTTGATTCTTTTCCAGCACCCAGAGGGAAACATCTGGAATTCTATAGATCTACACCCTAGAACCCAAGTGCATTGATCTTAATCTGTTCATGGAAAGATAAAATAATTATATATGACTCAAGGATGACTCTGGGGGTGACCTATAAATCTGCACTAATTCACATTCCTTGGCATAATTCTCTCTCCTTTAGCATTCCCTTTGGGAATGCTTTCTACTATTTTGAACAGAGAAAGTACTTCCAATCAGGTCCTACAGCATTTAAAATAAAATGATGTTTAAGATGAAATAAAACTCAAGCTTATGCCATTAAACTCAGCTAAAAAGTTTGTCACATTCTGGATTTGTCATAAGTGTAGATGAAAAATACCTAAAATGGTCAAAATCCTTCAATTTTTAGTTAAGTTAACCACCTGTGGTGCCAGGATCTCAAGATATACCACTGTTCTTGGATATTCCAATATGGCACAAGAAAATGCTGGAATATTCTAAGTGTAATATAAAGTTGTAGATGTAGTTTCAGAAATAACTCCCTAATTATGGAAGGGAGGGGATTCACATTACTTTAAAAAAAATGGTATTGCAGGTAAAATTTGGAGAGAGATTAATTCGCACTTTGTTTCAAGTTCAGAAATATATTTCAACCCAATAAGGTCTACCAATTCCATTCTACTTCTCCCTGAGTTCTGTTTCTAGGCCTGTGGTCTGAGCATGTGACCATAGGGAAACCAGTTGGAGCTACTTTGTGGTTCTCAGAGAGCAGTTTTTCACCCCTTGTCACATCCTTTCCTCCTGGCCTCTTTCTCCTCTGTGAGGTCCTGTCCCGTTTTTATCCAGCATCTAGTGTCAGGCACTTTCCCAGTCTCTGGTAGAACTGTTGCTTCATGGGAGTAAGGAATGCTTTAGAATTTCATTTGAAAAAAGATTAGAGGCCAGGCTCAGTGGCTCAGCCTGTAATCCCAGCACTTTGGGAGGCCAAGGCGAGTGGATTGCCTGAGTCCGCGGGTTCAAGACCAGACCGGGCAACTTGGCGAGACCTCATCTCTACAATAAATAAAAAACAAAATAGCTGGGCATGGTAGCACACGCCTGTATTTCCAACTATTAGGAAGGCTGAGCGGAAGGTTCGCTGGAGCCCAGCAGGTCAAGGCTGTGGTGGCCGGGAGCGTGGCACTGCACTCCAGTCTGGGCAACAGAGTGAGACTTCAACTCAAAAAAAAAGAAAAAAGATAAGATTCCAAGTCCTCACTGTGATCTTGTAGTCTGAATTTGATGCAAGGGGTCTAAATGGCAATCAGACCTTTACATAATGATGGTTATCCTCCTGTTCATATAGTGCCTGTCCCTTG
This sequence comes from Tarsius wallacei, assembly GCA_963574415.1. NCBI lineage: Eukaryota > Metazoa > Chordata > Mammalia > Primates > Tarsiidae > Tarsius > Tarsius wallacei. The sequence goes on along the minus strand of CAUYQG010179930.1, from coordinate 2,953 downwards.
CTAGGTGTCTTTTTTCATTTGCTTTGCACGGCAATATAGAAAAAATATTTTCATTACTGTAGCTTGAATAGGCTGAAGGTCTGTGTTAAGTAAAGAAAGAACAAAACCCACCCACCACACTTTGTAATTAGAACAATTGCCACTTGTTCCTTCATTTTTGAGGTTTCCTCTGCTTGGTGGGACATGGTGGTTTGCAAGAACATTTGCCTGATATATACTGAGAAAAGATTATGAATATTTTACTAGGTGTGAAAATGAGGAGCATATTTCCTGTTGGTTTAGTAAAAATAGTTTGTTTCTGTACGAGTGTGTGTATACATATATTCCTATATGGAAATGCATGAACACTAATAAACGGGGAGACCCAAGAAAACCAGAATTATATTTTTGGAGAGTGGACCCCATGTAGTACAGGCTTCCCCCACTAGATAAATGTTTTAGGAGCCCATCGGTATCAGAGCACCAGCCGGTATTTTTGTGAGAGGCTGCATTTAGCTTCAGTTATTTTTTTCTGTAGCAAACTGGTGACTTCCACCATGACAGCACACATGCCCACACCACATTGAGTGTTCAGCAGCTTTTGAGCAAAAGCAACAGGACTCCCGTACCCCATTTACCCTATTCACCTGATCTCAACCCAAGTGACTTTTTTTTTTGTTTCCCCAGATGAAAAAAGTCCTCAAAGGAAAACATTTTGCCAATGTGGAAGAGGTGTAACCAAAAATAGCAGAAGTACCAAAGGCAACAAAATTGATGCATTCAAAACGGTTTAGAGCAGTGGAAAAAGCATTTCAATAGGTGTATTGCATCCAACAGAGAGTTCTTTGAAGGTGACTGACATTTAAACATGTAAGAATAAATACACAATTTTTTTTTTTTTGAGTTGGAGTCTCACTCTGTCACCCAGACTGGAGTGTAGTAGCTGCTTCCAGCCACCACAGCCTCAGCCTGTTGGGCTCCGGCGATCCTTCCGCCTCAGCCTTCCAGGTAGCTGGAACTACAGGCGCGCGCTACCACGCCTGGCTAATTTGTTGATTTATTGTAGAGATGAGGTCTCACCAAGTTGCCCAGGCGGGTCTTGAACCCGCGGGCTCAGGCAATTCACTCACCTCAGCCTCCCAAGGCGTAGGATTACAGGCTGAGCCACCGAGCCCGGCTAATTTTTAAATAAATAAATTATGGGTTTCTGAGTCCTCCCTTGTAGAAAATTTTCCCTTAAATTTATTGTTAATGATAATGAATGTTTAAAAATCTGACATTGGCAAAATGTACTATTTAGGCAACTACTAATTTATACCATTATTGTAACATTTTATGTTTTCTTTAGGAAAAAATTAAGAATATATTTTTTTAAACATATTGTTATATTTTAAAATTGTGGGGTACAGTTAAGGGTTAGGTATGCATTGTTCAGGCACCCTTGTTGATAAGGGGTGTCTCCCTGTCCCCAGACAGATATTGACTACTGTTAATCCCACCTCCCTTCCCCTCCCTATCCCCCCATAGTTTCCCACCACTGTCAATCCTATTCATATAGTGTTATGATAGATGTTCAAGGTCCACTATATGAGTGAGAAAATGTAATACTCAGATCTTTGTTTCTGTGGGCGATCACTCAGTATTATAGACTCTAGTTCCATCCAGGTTGCTGCAAAATTCATGATTTTGTTCTTTTTTATGAATCATAGTATTCCATCATGCATATGTACCACATTTTTTTAATCCAGTCCTCTTATGATGGACAGCATGGTTGGTTCCAGGTTCTTGCTATTGTGAACAATGCTGCTATAAACATTCATGTGCAGGTATCTTTTTTATAGAGTGATTTGAGTTCTTCAAGGTATATTCCCAGTAGGGGGATTGCGGGGTCATATGGGAGGTCTATCTTTAGAGCTTTTAGGAATCGCCACACTGCTTTCCACAGAGGCTGTGGTAGTTTACACTCCCACCAAAAGTGTGGTAGTGTTCCCTTTTCACCACATCCTCTCCAGCATCTGTTATTTTTTGAGTTACTGATAATTGCCATTCTAATTGGAGTTAGGTGGTATCTCAGTGTAGTTTTAATTTCCATCTCCTTGATGATTAGTGAGGTTGAATATTTCTTCATGTGTCTGTTGGCCACTCAGATGTCTTCCTTTGAGAAGTGTCTGTTCATAGCTTTTGCCTATTTTATAATGTGGTTGTTTGTTTTTTTCTTTTCCGCACGTTTGAGTTCCTTGTAGATCCAAGATGTAAGACCTTTGTCAGACCTGGAGTTGGCAAATACTTTTTCCTAGTCTGTGGGCTGTCTCCTCTCTCTTGATGGTTTCTTTGGCTTTGCAGAAGCTTGTCAGTTTAATGAGGTCCCATTTGTCTATCTTATCTCTTATGGCCCGTGCATTTCAGGTTTTGTTCAGGAATTGGATGCCAGTTCCAAATTCCATAAGGGTGTGTCCTGCATTTTCTAAGGTTCTTATGGTTTGAGGTTTTACATTTAGGTCCCTGATCCATTTAGAGTTAACTTTTGTGTATGGAGATAGATAGGGATCTTGTTTGAAGCTTCTGCATGTGGTCAGCCAGTTTTCCCAGCACCATTTACTGAATAGGTTCTCCTCTCCCCGGTGGTAGGTGGTGGAAGCTTTGTTGAAGATGAGTTGGTTGAGAAATTGAGGTTTTGCTTCTGGAATCTCAATTCTATTCCATTGTTCTATATGCCTGTTCCTACCAATACCAAGCTGTTTTGATTATTGTAGCTTTATAGTAAAGTTTCAAGTCTGGTAGTGTGATACCTCTTGCTTCGTTTTTTTTTTTTTTTTTTTTCCTGAGGATTGTTCTGGTTATTCTTGGTCATTTGTGTTTCCATATGAATTCCTGTATTGTTTTTTCTAGCTCTGAGAAGAATGTTGCTGGTAATTTGATGGGTATTGCATTAAATCTATAGATTGCCATAGGTAAGATGGACATATTCACAATG
>CAUYQG010179926.1:0-16563 GCA_963574415.1 Tarsius wallacei | reverse complement strand
CACTGAGATACATGTAACTCCAGTCAGGATGGCTGTCATCAATAACTCAAAAACCAACAGATGCTGGAGAGGATGCGGGGAAAAGAGAACACTTCTGCATTGTTGGTGGGAGTGCAAATGAGTACAATTTCTGTGGAAAACAGTGTGGCGATTTCTAAAAGATCTAAAAATCGACCTCCAAATGAGCCAGCATCTGTTGGTTTTTGAGTTATTGATGACAGCCATCCTGACTGGAGTTACATGTATCTCAGTGTGTTTTTAATTTGCATTTCTTTGATGATTAGTGAGCCTAAGCATTTTTTCATGTATCTGTTGGCTGCTTGAATGTCTTCTTCTGAGAAGTGTTTATTCATATATTTTGCCCATTTTTTAATAGGGTTAGCAACCACCAAATGTTTTTCAATAGGAAAATAGTTAAATAAATGATGATATAATATTATACAACTTTTAAAATAAATGAAAGTAGATCTGTATGTGCTGTCATGAAAAAAATCCAGAAAGTAATATTAGGTTAAAAAACATTGCCTAAATTGCAGAACAATGTGTGTGCTATGATCCTATTTTTATAAAAATGTTTCTTAACTGTATCTATTGTCTATGTGTATATAATATGTAGCTCTGTGTGTGTTTGTGACATATATATGCACATATGCATACATACCTAGAATACACACACACTTACACATAGAAAAATGTCTGGAATGAGTGAGACATTCACTTTTCTGTACACATCTGTATTATAACAAACCTGAACGTGTTATGATAAATAAGCAAAGTATTATTTCTGTAACTCAATATATTTAGAATATATATACATATTTAGAAATATATATACACATATATATGACATCCCGTCTGGAAGCTGTGTTTTTGTGAAAGTTGACAGGTTTAGAGCAGGAGTACAAAAAAGATTAGGGCTGGGCTTTAGTTTAATCTGGAGAAAGGCAAGTGCAAAGGATGAGGATAGATGGCAAGGACATGGTAGATGGAAAAATCCATAGGACCTGACAACTAATTATATGTAAGTGCAGAGATAAGGTGAGTTAAAAAAAACTCAGTTACTGAAAGAATTATAGAGATAGCTTCAACCTGGGTAGGGAGGAAGCTATAGGAGCTGATTTTGAAGGTGATATCATGACTGCAGAGCCTAGAAAGATGCAGTAGTTACCAATTGCTAAAAAATGAATTACTACACAACTTACTGCCTTGAAACTACAATAGTCATTTATTATTTCTATGGCTTCTGTGGGTCAGGAATTCAGACTTAGGCTCAGCAGGGGACACTTGTTTCTGACTCATGAAGTGTGTGCCTTCAGCTGGAAGATCCCAAAGCTGAGAGTTGGAATCATCTGATGGCTCGCTCTTTCACTCACATGTCTCACATGTGATGTCAGACTGTTGACTGGTGTAGGCTGGGGACCTAGCTGGGACTGCCAGCCAGAACAATAAAGGGCCTCTTCATGTGGCCTGGCTCCCTCACAACATGGTGGCTGGGTTTCAAAAGAGAACATCCTGACAGAAAGGAAAAAAGGTGAAAGTCATATACGATTTTAGGAGCATGCCTTGGACACTGAACAGCATTGTAGCCACTGTATACCACTGACCAGTGTAGTTAGAAACCCCTTTCTCCACATTCAAGAGTGGGAATCACAGACGACCCTCCCAGTAGAAAGAGTGTTAGTCACATTGCAAGTACACGTGAGGAGGGATAAATGCATTGGTGTGGTCATCTTTGAGAATAAGTCTGTCAAGATCATCATACTTTAAGACGAACTAGACTATTCATGGCTCAATGGATTATCACTTTCAGAGAGATTCGCATTTAGCTAAGGACCCCAGTAACCTCCAATGCCTTATCCTAAATGAATGTCACTAAAGATGAAAAGTTACATCATTAAGCGTGGAGACCATCATTTGAGAACAGATGCTTTAGTCTTTAAAAGACTCAATATAAAATAAAAACGGTTAGGCGTGGTGGCTCATGCCTGAAATTTCAGCATTTTGGGAGGTTGAGAAGGGAGGATTGCTTGAGCCCAGGAGTTCAAGGCAAGCCTAAGCAACATAGTGAGACCTAGTCTCTACAAAAAATAAATAAGTTAGGTGGGTATGGTGGTGAATACCTATAGTCCCAGCTACTTGGGAGGCTGAGGTGAGGCCAGAAGGTTGAGGCTGTGGTCAGACGTGATCATGCCACTGCACTCCAGCCTTGGTGACACAGTGAGATGCTGACTCAAATAAATAAATAAATAAGACCCAAAAGTCTTTAATATGGCATACAAGGTTCTTTCTGAGCTGGCTGTTGCCTAATTCTTGAATGTAATCTTCCAAATATTCCTTAAATTATACCTCAATTACAAGGTATGCCAAATATCTAGAAGTTAATTGAATATACTCTCTGAGTTCAGATTCTTTAGAAGCAGAGCCGGAGGCAGGGATTCAGAGCTTTGTAATTTACTATGGGAGAGCTTTCAAGAAGAAGGGCATGAGGGGAACAGGATAAGGCAGAGGATGAAACTATGCAAGGACTTGGGCTCATTTGGAGTCAGGCTTCAACTGGATCCCCACAGCTGGGAAGCACAAATGACACCATAAAGGTGATCTCATTCTGAGAGAGGGGGCTGTGTCAGGCAGTCATTGGCTGCGGGCTGGGGGAAGGGAAGCGACAGGTTGCCAATGTAGCATGGTGCCTAACCTCTGGCCAAGGCAGCTCCATTCCTGAGGGCAACTTTCCAGAGAAGGGTGGGGTGGGAAGTGGGGGGAGGCAGTCCACATTAACAGCAGCTGTGGAATAGGTGAACTGGCCGGTAAAAGAGACCTGGGCAGGACACTAGTGAGGGCAACCACACACAGGAATCTATTTCAGGACCTCAGATCTTGGCTCACTCACTCTTCATCTCAGGTCAATTTCAAATATCACTCCCCCTCAGGAGGCTTTCCCTGATTTTCCTCAGAACTGAGTGGCTAAGCCCTATCACCCTTCTTTGCTCACAATACAACTTTGCTTCTCTCTCTCTCTCTCTCTCTCTCTCTCTCTCTCTCTCTCTCTCATCTCTCTCAAAGACATAGTGTTGAGTGTTGAAAATAGCTGTTTCTGTACTGGTCTTCCCCACTGGGATAGAAGCTCACCAAGACAGGAACCATGATGGTTTTGTCTTTTTACTCCCAAGCATTTAGCAAAAGCAGGGCAGTCCTAAGAAAATATCTGATGAACTGAACACCAAGTGCGTGACTTTTGTGGCCCCGCAAGGCCAACCAGCTCTGCTGTCAAGAGTTCTTCCATCTCCATGTGGTAGGAGGGAAAATGCAAATTGGCAATCCAATTGGAACAAATTAAGTGATTTATGACAAATAAATTAGCCATAGGTGTTTTCACTACACTAAGTAATAATATAATTCTACTATTGCTACACTTCAAAGGACATGCTCTTTCATGGTTTAAATGTTGTTAATTTTAAAAATAGCTTTAAGGAGAAGAGGAAAGAATTGTGAAGTCTATGCTTCAGGAGGAATCAAAATGTTTCTTTTTTATTAGTGGAAATGGCTTGGTGTAAAAACTGCTTAAAATTTTTTCACTATACTAATCCTCCCCAGAAGGTAAAAAGAAAACTAAAAGTAAGTCAGTACTATGGACTCAATAAGATGCAAAGGACCCAGTCAAGGGCAAAGCAATGAGGAAAAGATTTCAAGTGATATCTAAAAGGCAAACACTCAACAGTACTTGATGGCCTGGTGGAAGTGGGGAAGGATAGAGAAGGAAGTCTCTAGGTTTTGGAGGGCAGGAGAGGCTGAGGCTGGATGTGGCAGATCTTCCCTGTCTCTGTGCTTAGAATCTCTCTCTGTGGGTTATGTCCATCCCTGGAGCTTCACACACGCGATAATAATGCTCTTGCCTGTGAGTTCCTGACAGTTGCATACCACAGGGGCCATGGGACAGTGGCCGCAGGGTGGTGAGTTGGAAGAAGGACAACACCACAGAAAATGTGGAGAGGGAGGACCGAGATTCCAGGCCTTTGGCCTGGGGGTTCCTACACCCTGACATGTGAGAGGAGGTTACCCAGGTGGCAAAACTCACTGAGGAGCTTGTGTGGGGACTGCCCTGTGCCAAGTTTCATTACTAGCTATTTTTATTTTTAGCCTTTGCCACCTCTCAGAGTAACCAGGTCTATAAATGTCCATACAATTTGCTGTGCCTGAGCCCTGGGCAGAAGGGAACAGTTTAGAAGGATTGTGCTAGGCTTTGTGTTGGGCACTTGGCTGCCTTTGATCAACAGATGTCTGGATCTCACCTCAGTTCTCTGGGCATCCCACCATTGCCACCACCCCTCACCAGCCTTTCTCCCATCAGGTTTTAGAAAGAGGGTTTCCTGAGCGCAGGTAGAACAGATGTCAGTAAGCAGATCCCAGCAAACCCAGGCCCCAAACAGTCTCACAGGATGGGTTATCCAAGGCCAGTCTTTTGGGAAATGAAGGAGGACAGTCTCCATGCCTGGTTGACTCTCTCACATCTCTCTCTTCCTGGCCCCTCTGTACCCTGCTACCCTACAGGGCAGTGCCCTGGCTCACTGTGCCTCTCTGCTAGCGGACTGGATGCTGGGTTTCTTGATGCTGGGTTTCTTCTTATATGTGTCTGAGCTCTTGGGCACTCAGCACATATCCTCTCATTCTGGTAGTTCCTGCAGAGTAGGGAAGAAGAGTTTGGGCCCAGGGATCAGGCAGCTAACCAGCTGAGGAACCCCAGTTTTCTCACCCTCACCTGGGAAGAAAAATAGTAGGCCCTAGCTCATAGGACTGATGTCCAGGGCAAAGGTGTGCAAAGTGACACATTCCTTGCCTTGTACATAGTGCTTAAAAAATGCCGGGCTCGGTGGCTCAGCCTGTAACCCCACGCCTTGGGAGGCTGAGGTGAGTGGATTGCCTGAGCCCGCGGGTTCGAGACCCGCCTGGGCAGGCGAAACCTCATCTCTACAATAAATTAAAAAAAAAATCAGCTGGGTGTGGTAGCGCGCGCCTGTAATTCCGGCTACTCGGAAGGCTGAGGTGGAAGGATCGCCGGAGCCCAGCAGGTCGAGGCTGCGGTGGCCGGAAGCGGCCACTGCACTCCAGTCTGGGTGACGGAGTGAGACTCCAACTCAAAAAAAAAAAAAAAAAAATGAAGCACTCACAACTCTAGTGTACTCCCCAAAATGTCCCTGGGCAGCTTCTCCCCTCCAAGGTTTGTTTTTATACTTTACTTAGCCAGCTTGCTTCCCAGTTATTTTTACTTGGGTAGCCCACAGGCAACTCAAACTCACCTTGCCCTCCAGCACACAGATTATCCTGACTTTATTTTCCCATAGCATGTATCACCATATGATATACTAGATATTTACTTGTTTATTTATTTTAAATACCCCAAGAGCTTTAGAAGTGGCCTGTCTTGTTCATAGTAGATGCTTAGTACATATTTGCTGAATAGCCCCCCCAAATGTATCTTTTTGTTCCCTGTCTCAGCAAGTGACCCTACCATATCCCTATTGCCCAAACCAGATTACTGGTCACCTTTGATTCCTTCCTTCCTCCCACCCCACGTTCAGTCAATGGGTAGAACGTGACTATACTACCACCAAAGTGCAGCTGGTACCCAAACACGTCTCTCTACTCCCTTGTCACCACTGCAATTCAACCCAACTAAATTACAGAAATGGACTCCTCAATTGTCTTCTGGATTCCTTTTTTGACCTCATCTAACCCATTCTCCGTGATGAAGATAGATTCGCAACATGATCTGTCGAGAATGTTTCCATGGTTCCTGGTTGCCCTCAGGATAAAATCCAGCACCTTACAGGTTCCAGTAGGCCCTGGGTCACCTGACTCCTGACCACCTCTCCAAGTTCATCTATACTTCTCCACCCCCACTCCCCTACACTCCAGCCATATGGAACTTCCCTTTTTCCCAAGGAGTCACTTTCAATCTCTCTTATCATATCACCCACCTCACCATTCTTTGCCTGGGACACTCTCCTTCCTTTCCTGTGCTTTCTCTCACTGTCCCCCACCCCCATCAGCCTCTTTCACCATTCTAATTTCTACACTCCTGCAAGCAACAGCTTCAGAGTCGAATCCTTCAGGAAAGCTTCCCTCTATGTCCCCTGATCTCTCCACCCTCTCTAAAATATATGATCCTTTTTGGTGCTTCCATAGCACCCTGTATTTCCTCTCTCATAGCACTTAATATAATATTGCATATGTTTTTTTCATTATTTTTGCCACTAGAATATAAGCTCTATGAGGGCAAGAACTATATATAGTCTTGCTTTTCCCCTAACAATTGTGTGGAGCTTATTCTGTACTTAGCACTTCTAAAGCTCTTTATAAGTATTAAAGTTGCATCTGGAAAAAATTTTTAGAAAACAAAAATGAAAAAATACAGCCTTAAGTGGCATCTGGAAAATATTTAAAAGAAAAAACAAAAATAAAATTCTTTATAAGTATTAATTCATTTTGTCCTCATGACAGATTATGAAGCTGAGGCAGAAAGAGCTTAAGTAACTTACCCAGGGCCACGTTGCTGGTAAATGACAGAGCTGTGATTTGAACTCCCAAATCCAAGCTCTTAACCACTACAGTCTGCTGTTCCCCCATGAATTCTAATTTCCTGTGATATAGAAGGCCTACCCAAGAAGTATTTGAATAAAAGAAAGAATGAATGACTAAATGAATAAAGATCATGGAAATAACACAGTCCTTTGGGGAAAAGAGTGGGACAAAGACAAAGTTTAGAAGTCAGTGGTCCAAGAGGTAGGAAGACACTAGGAGCATGGCAGGTGATGAGAGGCAAGGTAGGTGACAGTGGGCGCTCAAGAAGGCAAGTGACAAATAGCCCTGAACTCAACAAAGGAAAACATAGAACAGATTATTGGACTTGGTCAGAAGCAGGCCACTGGGGACCTCTGAGCAGTTTCCATGAAGTACTGGGTACCAAAACCAGATTGCATGGACTTGAGAAGGTAAAGGCAGGATTTGGGAGGGGGTATTAATCAGATCATGTAAGGTCTTTTTGTCAAGATGTAGTAATTAGGGCTTGCTTTAAGGCAAAAAGTAACACATATTTGGAGAATGAGAAGTCTACCTGATCTTCCCCGATATAAAGTCTCTGCTGTATGGTGGTGGAACATACCACAACCAACTACGTAAAACGTAACCATGGGCCAAAGTCTGCTAACATTGTGTAAACAGAATGAAGGCCAGGAGAGGAGTACTTGGTAGAAATTCCTTTCTAAGAAGTATCTGGTAACTCCAGACATGAGGTAGAAAGGTCTGGAATGGGGTTGCATGGCGAGGTATTAAAATGAATAGATGTGGGGGCTACTAGTGAAGGAAAAGCAGAGAAGAGTAGAGACATGAAGATGAAGAGAAAATTATTTTCAAGAGTTCATGAATTCAGAAAACGTGAGAAAACTGAAAATAGGACAGGATGGTTAATGCAAGTCATAGAACTGCAATGAAAAAAAAATTCCATTAACTGGCCAGAGGCCTGAGAGTGAAAACAGGCCTGAAATTTGGAAACAGTTGGGAAGAAGATTTGGCTGAGGGAGACAAAAAGTGAGCAGTGGCCCAAAAAAGAGCCACTTCATAAGGAAGCATGAGTAGAACCAAAGGGAAGTTGCCAGGGTTTGGGGCGGGGGGGCTGTGGTTGATATCAATTTAAGAGCTTGGCCTGAAGGGGCCTACTAGAGTCCAAACCCAAAAGGTCCTGGTTCCACAGGGACAGGGAGCTAGGCCTTCCACCCTGCCCTGGTGGGGGATGGCAGACAGAGGGCAACAAGACAGGACTGGGTAACCCCAGGAAAGGAGCTACAAGATAATATCCAAGCGCCTGGAAGGACAAGGAAAGAATGAAAACCACAGTACATTTGACAACTTTTTCAACAAACATTTATTGAGCAAGTACTTTGTGCTAGGCATTAGTTATGAGTTCTGCATTGTCTCAGGGATACATGCTAGTAGGAGAGACAAATCCAAGGCACGAATAGCCTGTAACACAAGGGGGCTGATGTTTGTAACAGAAAGATGAGTAAGGACTCTGGAAGTTTTTGTGTTGATGTATGCCAAAGAAATGCAGTGAAGAAGTCTACACACACTCTAGCATAATACAGTTTACTTTCTCCAGGAAGTGAAGTAGAAAGGCTTTGGGGTGACACTCAGGGTTTGGTTTAATCTGAATAAGCCCATAAATCCACTATCAGGTTATTTTTGACATATTGCCATTTTTGTAGTTTATGATGAGACAGATATTTTTGTGATTCTAAGTTTATATCATTTCAATTCTGTTTGAACTTATGCCAAAAATTATAAATAACATGCCACATCAGAAAAAACAAATACATTAAAAGACATTTACCTGCATGGAAAGAATATATTTTCCCCAGAAGGCCACCTGCATGTCCTCAACCGCTGGAGCATTGTATGACTGAAACTATTTGGGCTTCACAAATGCTGAGAAATCATTTTTGGAAACTGTTTCAGTAATATTCACCTTGGAGGAACTTTAAAAATACTTTTTACATAAATTTTAACATAGTCTCTTTTCTGATTATAAAAGTATGGTACACTCATAGAAAAGTTGAGGAGGAAAGTATGAAAAAGAGTTTTTTATGTCATCTTAAAATACCACTTGTGAACTGGGGCATATTATGGCTTAGCAGTTCTTATTCATCTATATAGTCACACAATAAAATATAAACTCCTAATAGGAAATCTTGTAATTCTTCAATCCAAGGATAGTCTAAGCAACCAATCAACCCAATGCATTTATTTGGTGAACTGAAAGTGGTATATTATTACTCAGAATTGACTTTAACAAAAACTGTGAACTAGGCAAAGTTTGTTCCCAGGTAATAATCCCATCCCATTTAATATTAGGAAAAATTCTTCGGTGGCCCACATGACCTCCACCCCTTGTGTTATGTTGTATACAATCTCCTTTCTTTGAGTGCGAATGGGACCTGTGACTTGCTTCTAGTCAATAGAATGTGGCAAAGGTAATAGATGTTGCTCTCATGATTATGTCACATTATATAAGGCTCCATCTTGGAGTGAGGGATTTCCCTGTGAGCCCAGAAGAAGCAGCCATATTGTAAATGGCCCAGGGAGAGGGTCACATGGCAGGGAACTGCAATAGTAAGTGGATCTGAGGGTAGCCTCCAGCCTCCGGTCAGCATACAGTCACAAGGGAGTGAATTCTGTCAACAACCTGAATGAGCTTGTAAGCCAATTCTTTCCCAGTTGAGCCTCCAGATGAAAACAGAGCCTGGCTGACACAGTCTGGCAGCTTTATGAAACTGAATAGAGAAACCAGGTAAACCCAGACCACAGACTCATGGAAACCATGAGTTAGTAAATGTGTGTCTTGTTGTAAGCTGCTGAATTAGTGATAATTTGTTGCACAGCAGTAGAAAAGGAACACACTGGCTCCCATCAGTTCTGTACTTTTAACACCCTGGCCCATGCAGGCATTGCCCTGCTCCAGTAATACTTGCATCAGAATGAAAATGGGGGCTTCTAATGTCTTTTTCATCCAGATTTCCTTATTAATTCCCCTACAGTCTACCAGAGCAGCCTGAACTGCATCATGCATAGTACTTTCTCTGGCTGAATTTTTGTTCATACCACTCCTTCTAACCCAGATTCCCTCCCTTCCTCCTTTGTGCTTTGTCCATGAAACCCTCTGAACTTCTAGACCACAGGACAATTGCTTCCACAGCACCTTTTATTTGCATCACTTGTTTGTCCCTGATTCATATACTGCTATGTGATCTCTTTTGAAATCTTATTTCTCTGAAAATGTTATTGAATGTGTATATATAATACACACAGAACATATACACAATACATAGAACTCACATACGCAATGTATACATTGAATATACAAAAGACTTCTCACATATATGTCATCATCTCTCCTCAATGAAATTGTAAACTTATGGAAGTCCAGGATTCCACACTGTGTATAGCATACCGCTAGAAATACACACCTCCATATTAAAAAATTGTGTCATATGAAGTAGTCCGTCAAATGTGGTTGACCACTTATTGAGCCTTTCCACAAAGCCAGATCTGAGAGCGTCCCTCATTATCACTCTGACCTCAAGGAACTGCAGTATCCTTTACTGAAAATCGAATATGCTATCAACCATAATGAATTGAAAGATCAAATAAGGCTGCTGTGGACACTCAGCACTTCATCGTAGCTCAATAAATGTGAATTGAGAGCAGGGTGCAGTGGTTCACACCTGTAATTTTATTTTTATTTATTTATTTATTAACATATTTTTTATTTTAAAATTGTGGGGTACAGTTAAGGGTTAGGTATACAAATATGCATTGTGCAGGTACCCTTGTTGATGAGGTGTGCCTCCCCCCCTTCCCCCCCCCAGACAGATATTGACTACCGTTAATCCCACCTCCCTCACACCTGTGATTTTAGCTACTTGGGAGGCTGAGGCATGAGGATCCCTTGAGGCCAGGAGTTTGAGACCAGCCTGGGCAACATTGTGGGACCCCATCTCTCCAAAAATACTTTTTTTTTAATTAGCTGGGCTTGGTGGTACGTGCTTGTGGTCCCCGCTACTCGGGAGACTGAGGCAGGAGGATCGTTTGAACTCAGGAGTTCGTTCAAGGTTGCAGTGAGCTATGATTGTGCCACTGCACTCCAGCCTGAGCACAGAGCAAGACCTCTCTAAAAATAACAAATAAATAAATAAGTAAATAAAATGTGCATTGAATCAGAATCTAGGTTGGCAAACCTGACGTGTGTAAAGGCTGCGCAGATACAAAGAGCTCAGTGAAACTGAAGAAGCCAGTACATACAAAAGGCCAGTTTAGGCAATCGTTTAAGCTTTAGTTTCCTTTCTGTAGATATATGTGGAATGCAAGGCCAGCAACCGACTCACAAATACTGATCAAGACGGGGGAGGGGTCTAAAGGAATGCAAGTAGGTCTTGCCAGGAAAGAAGTTTGCTGCTTCTGAAATACTCTGGTCTTAGCCACTGGCAGGATTGATCGATTGCAGTTAGCAGAGCGTTTTTTGTGCAGCCTGTTCAAACATCTGCTCCTGTACTTCTGTACAACTGTTGCTCAAATTCATTCTTTTCGAATCACCATCTTTGAAGAAGAAGAGAAAATCCGTCCAAACCACCCGAACTAATCATCCTGCTTCCAAGTTCCTTAAAGGAGAATCCTAGCCAGGGTCCCTAACATTTCCCCTTACCCCCTGACTGAGTTCAGACTTCAACTCCCAGGGTTCGCCCAAGTCCCTCCCCTCGCCCTGTCATCTAATGAATATGCAAATACCACATAATTGGCAGCCAATGGCGTGCGTTTGGTCACATGGTGCTGATGGTAGGTGAGCAGACAGAAGTTGTATGTTGGTGAACAGAGAAGGCGCTCAGTCTGGGGCGAGCGTTCTAGTGAGCGCGGACGGATGCTTAGGCAGTAGTCCTGGCAGCGGCGGCAGTAGTGGCAGCAGAAGAGAGGAAGGGGGAGGGCCCCGAGGGCTACACACGCTCACACTTTCAAGTTCCCTTAGAGGGAGAGGAGGTGGGGCTGCAGAAAGAGGAGGCCAGGAGCAGTCCCATCCGTCCCGTCCCGTCTCCCCCTCTTCCTCCTGCTCCCTGCTCCCTGGCTCTGCGAGAGTTGAGGGTTCGGGTGGCCGTACGTGGCAGTGAGGGCAAGAGGGCTAGGAGAGTGGGGAGCGGAACCAGGGGTGCGGGGGAAGATGCCCATCCTGCTGTTCCTCATAGACACGTCCGCCTCTATGAACCAGCGCACTGACCTGGGCACCTCCTATTTGGACATTGCCAAAGGCGCTGTGGAGTTATTCTTGAAGGTAAAGGGAGGGGAGAGATGGGGAGATCTCCCGAGGGATCGAGGGGGGTGGATTTAGGTGCTTCTGTAACGTTTGTATCGCCCTCCCACCTCCTTTCCTATGCGACCCCCTCCGTCATCCCTCGCCCCGCAGCTGCGCGCCCGAGACCCAGCCAGCCGCGGAGACAGGTACATGCTGGTCACCTACGACGAACCCCCGTACTGCATCAAGGTAAAGGGGCCATGGGGGGTGGGCGGGAAGCGGGAGTGAGTCGGCAGGGGCTGCTTGCCCCCCGGCCCCGCCTGAGGTGGTCCTGCGTAGCCCAGCGGGGCGTGCAGGCGGGCGGGGGGGCGCCGAGGGCGGGGGGAGTGGTGCCGTCGGCGGCTTCCGAATAGCTGCTGCGCCTGGGGTCGGGGAGAGGGGACAGGGGAGGGGCAGCCTGGGGGCAGAAACCGCAGGACGGCCGAGCTCGTGGCGCGACGACCGCAGCCGCCTCGGAAGATGGCGGACATTTTGCTTTTGTATGAGCCAGCGAGAGGGAGACTGAGGGCGCTGCTGAGATGGAAAGGAGGGAGGGGAGGGCGGAGAGAAGGAGGGCCCGAAACCCGGAGGGAGGCTGCGAAGCGGGCCCGCCCCTCCGAGGCTCACCCCGCGCGGCGGCTGCGGCCCAGGGGGCGGGCGGAGCCTACGACTCCGCCCCGGGGTGCACTGGCTCTGCGCGCGGGCTTTCCCCAAGCCCGGACTCCTCCTCCGGTCCCTCCTCCCACCACCGCACCGCCCCCCCCAACGCCTCTCCGCCGCTTCTCCTCCCCTCCCCCGCCCCCTTCCTCCTGCTCCCCTCCCCTTCCTGCTGAGAGCGTGGCAGACCCAGCCACTGGCCTTCAAAGACCAGACAACCGCCTTTGCACTCGATGGGCTCTAACCCACCCCCGCCCAATCGGAAATCTGTCCGCGCAGCAAGCCTCCCAACCCCCAGACCCGGAGAAAGTCATTTCGTTTCTGCTCAGGAACTGGCCAGGTTCAATCCTCCTCTCAGTTACCTTAGCTACTGTTACTGTTTCGCTGGAGATTCCAGTGAAGCCACGATGGGGGTGTTGGGGAGTGGGCGGGCGAGGAGAATGCCTAATCAGAACCCACTAGGGGCAGAACTTTTTAGGGATCTGACCTACCTATTTACATCATAAATGAGGTTTGTGTTAACTACGCAGGGATTTGTCCAGGGACTAGAAAGAAAGGAAGGGGAGGACTCAACTATAAGCATTTATAATCTAGTTCGATGGTTTGATTCTGACATACAGGAAAAAAGTAGTAAGCCTCTGTGGGGTAGTTAATTTATGTTCCTATGGTGAGCAGATAAAAAACTGCTTTGCCTGCAGTGGCCAGATAAAATAGAACGTCAACTGTTAAATCAACCTGCAAAAGAGTCCTGCTTGCATACTGAAACATTTTTTAAAATTACCATAATTCTTGACTTCTATTGCTAAACTTTTTTTTTTCTTTTTCAGAATTATCTTAATAGTGCTGGGGAGGCGCAACCTGGATGTGTTGTGATCCCTTTCGGTAGAGCGAGGTGTTTTGAATGAATGAAACCTTACAAACTGAATAGTTGACCAAAGAGAGTGTTCCTTCAGACATAACAAAACCAAAGGGACACTTCAATTTTGTGACTCATACCTGTAGGTTCTCCCTTAAAACTGTTATGGTTTCGATGCTTTGTTTTCACTTTTGATTTATCCATTAGAAAAATTGAGCACGTAGACATCTTTGAAAATGCTGTAAGCTTTTCAATGAAAATCAGTTTCCCAAAAAGGATATGATCATTTTTTTCCACATAGAAAAGCAGATCGTTATACATTCTAAGTCTGAATGTCTACACCCTTGACTACTAATACAGATAAGAACACACTATTTGTAGTGTGGCCATTTGAAGACATGCTCCTAAATTTGAAGTAGTAAAAAGGATACACTAACAGAGCAGTGTACCTTTTTTTTCTTTAATGTACAACTTATTTACCATGTTTCCAAATGCCAAGAAAGATAGTATAAAAATAGTCTTTGGTCTATAAAACTTATATGGTAATATTTGTAGAATCTTTGGAAAGAAAAAAAGTCTCACCTCACTCTTAACAATCATTACATCTTTTTACTTACCATTGTGAACAGTGCACATAATACTTTGCATTCTGCTTTTTCTACCTGTTTTAATCCATGAATTATTCCAAGTAATCACATACCCTTCAGACTTAAAATTTTTATTAGCTATGTAACTTATCCATGGTATTTTAAAGACTCCAGATGGTTCTATGGATCAGAGGAAAAAAAGTTGGATTTTGTTTTTAGTGCAAATTTTATGTTAGCTCTTTTTATCCTGCCATCTTTTTTGTTTGTTTGTTTGTTTTTGTGCACGCCTGTAGTTCTGGCTACTTGGAAGACTGAGGCTGCCATTTTATATAGTACATTTTTTTTTCTAAAGCAAAAAACATTCTTCCAAACCGAGTTTGACTTCTTTTTTATGTAAGTCAGATATGGGAAGATACTTTGTGTAATATGTTTAATTATTAATCACTGGATATCTTCTTAGTCTGTTTTTCAAGGTTATTTAGGTTTTTCATTTTACTCTTAGTTGATAACTGCATGTTCTAGAAAAAAGGTTGACAAACGTAATGATGTTCTTGTCATTGTGCCCTCTGTACCTGAATTACTAATGATATGCCATATTTTGGTAGCATTTTCTGTTTCTGTGTCTCTTTTCAGTCACTCCCTCCTGCTGGCCCCCAACCCGCCTCTCAGCATGTGGTAACTATTTGTTTTTTTGCTTTTAGGATCCAGTCAGCTTGGAAGGTCTGAAATTTTAGAACATCTGGTGATTTTTTTTTTCCTAAAATTTAGTCTAGCCTTTCACTTGCTAATAGCTGGGAGCCATAAATGTCTGTTTTCTGTCACACTGATTATCAAATAGGTCTTTCTTTGATTGTCAGCAGGCATCTTAGCTCCTACTGAAAAACTTCACTCTCATTAGGAACCTGAGGTCTTTTCAGCAAAATGAGGTTGAATGGGGTTTTATTGGTAGCTTATTCTTCTACAGAATAATGTGAGTATATTTTTTCAGTTTCTATGATTGGAGGGCCATTGTTTGTCTCCTCTCACAAGAACTACTTACTTCTCAGATTTTGGTTATACCCAAGTCTAAACACTGTAAAATGAATTTTATTTTCTACCAGAAGATGCATTCTCTTGGTGTTGTAACAGGCGTGAGTTGTGCATTTGATTTGGAGGTTTTTTCTTAATAGGCATGCTGCTATTCCCAGTGTATCCACTTACAAGCTGTGACAATTCATCTTGTGAAAAGTTACTGTGACTGGAATTTTTCACTAATGTTTGCTGTTGAGTATGTGAATATAGCATTGCCCCAAAGACTTAGGAACTTTTTACTGCATACCCCTTAGTACATATCTGTGTACTCTTTTCAAATTACTCATACCTATTACTTGTAGCCAAGCTTTACATGGATGGAATTGTTTGATTTGAGTGCCATGTAAAAAGTAGGAATGAAAGTGTTGTGTGCTACATCTGTTTTAAGTGTTTCTTTGTATTAAGTTTTTCTTTATTCATAGTGTTGCAAGGGTTAACACTATATTTAGTGTTTTATACAAGAGTATCTTTAGTGTACAGAGCTAGGATGAAATCCTGTTTAATACTTTACAGTTTCCAGTGTATCCTTATAAGACTAGCACATGGTTTTAAAAACTGGTGTGTGTGTGTGTGTGTGTGTGTGTGTGTGTGTGTGTGTGTGTGTTTTAATTGATAGTTCTTATTAGTCTTGGCTGAGATTCTGCTGTCTTGTATGTTTTGTTTTGCTGTGAATCATAATTACCTTTTATGCAGTGAATGAAAGAGGTAGGCTTGCCACTATTATTAACTGGATAGAAAGTAAGCCATTAGACTGGGATATGTGCTAACATAAGCATTCAAAATAGCTTTATGTTTGAAGCAACTTTCTTAAAATTATTTCTTTTTTATTGAAGGAAAATTTTTTACATAAAACATATTCTTTTCTGAAAATAGTTGAAACATAAGTATAAATACTGTTCAGATTTTTTTAATGACTAGGAAGATATAATATTTCAAAGAAATATTGGAAGTCTGTAATTTTTAATTTTTTAAAAGTTTTTAATTAAAAAAATTTACTTTCATTTGCACTGCTATAACACTAAGTCTCTAATTTGAAAACATACATTTGAAAAAGTAAAATTTTTCAAGTGTTCCTTTTTTTCATCCTGTAGCTGGCTTTGTTTACTGGTCTGTGCATACCTTTGTCAACATGTATCAGAAAAAGGCAGAATTTTGGCTTACAGATTTAGGAAGTAAATCTAAGTTTTTTTGTTTTTTTGGGGGGGGGTTTGTTTTTTGTTTTTTTTTTTTTAGTTGGAGTCTCACTCTCGCCCAGACTCGAGTGCAGTGGCCGCTCCCGGCCACTGCAGCCTCAGCCTGCTGGGCTCCAGCGATCCTTCCGCTCAGCCTTCCAAGTAGCTGGAACTACAGGCTCGCGCTACCACTCCCGGCTAAATTTTTTTGATTTATTGTAGAGATGAGGTCTCGCCAAGTTGCCCAGGCGGGTCTCGAACCTGCGGGCTCAGGCAATCCACTCACCTCAGCCTCCCAAAGCGCGGGATTACAGGCTGAGCCACCGAGCCCGGCAAATCTAAGTTTTTAAAAGG
>CAUYQG010179924.1:0-15106 GCA_963574415.1 Tarsius wallacei | reverse complement strand
AAGAAAAGTTGGGAGCTAGCAGAGGTTGGTTCATGAGGTTTAAGGAAAGACGGCGTCTCCACAACATAAAAGTGCAAGGTGAAGCAGCACGTGCTGATGGGGAAGCTGCAGCGAGTTATGCAGAAGAGCTAGCAAAGATCATTGATGAAGGCAGCTGTGCTGAACAACAGACTTTCAATGTAGATGAAACAGTCTTCTGTTGGAAGATGCCATCTAGGACTTTCATAGTAAGAAAGAAGTCAACGCCTGGCTTCAAACCTTCAACAGGAGGACTGACTCTCTTGTTAGGGCCTAATGCATTTGATGACTTTAATTTGAAGCCAATGCTCATTTACTATTCTAAAACTCCCAAGGCCCTTAAGAATTACACTAAACTGGCCGGGCTCGGTGGCTCAGCCTGTAATTCCGTGCCTTGGGAGACTGAGGTGAGTGGATTGCCTGAGCCCACAGGTTCCAGACCCGCCTGGGCAACTTGGCGAGAACTCATCTCTACAATAAATCAAAAAATTAGCTGGACGTGGTAGCACGCCTGTAGTTCTAGCTACTTGGATGGCTGAGCAGAAGGATCACCGGAGCCCAGCAGGTTGAGGCTGCGGTGACCGGGAGCGTGCCACTGCACTCCTGTCTGGGTGACAGAGTGAGACATCAACTCAAAAAAAAAAAAAAGAATTACACTAAACTACTTTGCCTGTGCTCTTAAAAATGGAAAAACAAAAGTCTGCCTGACAATATATCTGTTTACACTATGGATTACTGAATATTTTAAGCCCACTGTTGAGATTTACTGTTCAGAAACAAAGATTTCTTTAAAAAGATTGCTACTTGGTTGGGCACAGTGGCTCAAGCCTGTAATCCCAGCACTTTGGGAGGCTGAGGTGAGAGGATTGCCTGAGCCCCATAGGTTCAAGAACAGCCTGAGCAACTTGGTGAGACCTCATCTCTACAATAAATAAAATTTAAAAAAAATATTTGGGTACAGTAGCATGCGCCTATAGTTCCAGCTACTTGGAAGGTTGAGGCGGAAGGATCGCCTGAGCTCAACCGGTTGACGCTGGGGTGGCTGTGAGCATGCCACTGCACTGTAGCCTGGATGATGGAGTGAGATTCTGACTAAAAAAAAAAAAAAAAAAATTGCTACTCCTGGTCACCCAAGGGCTCTGATAGAGATATACAAGGAGATTAATGTTGTTTCCATGACTGCTGATGCAACGTCCATTCTGTAGCCTGTGGATCCAGGAATAATTTCCACTGCCAAATCTTATGATTTAAGAAACACATTTCTTTTTTCTTTAAATTTGCAATTTTTATTTAAATATTTTATATTAAAATAAAAAATTTATATTTAAAAGTTCCAAAACTGTTGACTATAGTATATATATAGAAAATGATATGCATTTATTTTAAGATGACAGCTTCATGAATTTTTTTCAGACTGAACATGGTCCTGTGACCCAAATGAGGAAATAGTACATAGGAATACATTTCTTACGGCTATAGCTGCCAGAGATGGTGATTCCTCAAATGGATTTGGGCAAAGTACATTGAAAACCTTCTGGTAGCTGGACACAGCTGGACACAGTTGTTTAGGAGGCTGACGTGGGAGGATCACTTTAGGCCAGGAGTTAGAGACCAAACTGTGCAATATAGCAAGACCCAGTTTCTACAAAAAGAGGTAAAAAAAAAAAATAGCCAAGTGTGATGACAGGCACCTGTAGTCATAACTACTTGGGAGGCTGAGGGGGTGAATCACTTAAGCCCAGGAGTTTGACACTGTAGCCACTCACTGCATTCTAACTTGGGCAACAGGGTGAAACCCTCACTCAAAAAAAGTCTGGAAAAGATTCACCATTCTAGGTATCATTTAGAATACTTGTGATTTTTAGGAGGAGATAAAAATAACGATATTCATGGGAGGTTGGAAGTTGATTGTAACCCTCATGAATGACTTTGAAGGGTTCCAGACTACAGGAGAGAAAAGAACTGTAGATGGGGTGAGAACAGCAAGAATTAAAATTAGAACTGAAGCCTTAAGAGGGAACTGCTGCAGTCTCATGATAAAATTTGAACAGTCTAGGAGTTGTTCTTATGAAAGCTCCTCCTGGTGAAGATGCTGTGAACACTGTTGAAATGAAAACAAAGGATTTAGAATATCACAACTTAGTTGATAAAGCAGCAATAAACTTCAGAAGATTGATTCCAATTTTGAAAGCAGTTCTGGGGCGGGAGCGGGGGGAATGCTATCAAGCAGCATCACATGCTACAGAAAAAACTTTCATGAAAGGAAGAGTCGATTGATGAGGCATACGTCATTATTGTCTTATTTTAAGAAATCGCCACAGCCACCCTGATCAGCAACTACCACTCTGGTCAGTTAGCAGCCATCCACATTGAGGCAGGACCTCTACCAGCAAAAACAGTAGGTGCCCCTACAGGCTCAGACGTTTGTTAGCATTTACAACACTGAAGTATTTTTATTTTTTCCTGTTTTTATTTTTATCTAGTTAGGGGTGCAAGGGCAGATTTCTTACATGCCTATTTTGTTTTGTGGTAAAGTCTGGACTTCACCTGAATGGTGAACACTGTACCAAATAGATAATTTTCAACTCTTACCCCCCTCCCGCCTTCCCACCTTTTGTAGTCTCCCCTGTCTATGTTTCCATCTTTATGTCCATGCATACCCATTGTTCGGCTCCCACCGATGTGGAAACATTCAGCATTTGACTTTCTGTCTGAGTTATTTCATTGAGAAACCTGGCTTCCAGTTTTATCCATGTTGCTACAAAATACATGATTTCATTCATTTTTATGGCTGAGGAGTGTTCCTTGTGTTTATGTGCCATATTTTCTTTTTCCTCCATTGATGGACATGTAGGCTGATTCCATATCTTCACTATTGCGAATAGTGCTGTGATAAACATATGAGTGCAGTTATCTTTTTAATATAATGATTTCTTTTCTTTTGGGTATATGCCCAGTAGTGGAATTGCTGGATCAAATGGTAGTTCTATTTTTAGTTCTTCATACTGTTTTCCATAGAGATTGTACTAATTTACATTCTTACCAACAATAGGAATAAGTGTTCTCTTTACGCTGCATTCTTGCAAACACCTGTTGTTTTTAGACTTTTTAATAATAGCCATTCTGACTGTTGTAAGATGGTGTCTCATTGTGGTTTTAATTTGCATTTCTCTGGTGATTAGTGATGTTGAGCATTTTTTCATATGTTTGTTGGCCGCTTATATGTCTTCTTTTGAAAATGTCTGTCCATGTCCTTAGTCGACTTTTTAATGAAGTTATTTGTTTTCTTCTTTTCTTTTCTTTTTTTGAGTTGAAGTCTCACTGTGTCACCCAGGCTAGAGTGCAGTGGCATGCTCACAACCACGCCAGCATTGACCTGTTGGGCTCTGGCGATCCTTCCTCCTTAGCCTTCCAAATAGCTGGAACTACAGGTGTGCACTACCACTCCCGGCTGGTTTTTTTTTTTTTTTTAACTTATTGTAGAGACAAGGTCTTGCCAAGTTGCCCAGGCTGGTCTCGAACCCATAGGCTCAGACAATCCACTCGTCTCGGCCTCCCAAAGTGCTGGGATGACAGGTTGAGCCACCAAGCCCGGCCTATTTGTTTTTTTCTTGTTGGAGTTGTTTGAATTCTTCGTAGGTTCTAGATAATAGCAGTTTGTTGGTTGCATAGTTTGTACATATTTTTTCCCATTCTGTAGGTTGTCTGTGTACTCTGTTGTTTATTTTGCTGTGAAAAATGGTTTTTAATGTAATTAATTTCCATTTGTCTGCTTTAGTTGCATTTGCTTTTGAGGGCTTGATCTAAAATTATTTGCCTAGGCCAATGCCCAGAAGAGTTTTTCCTAGGTTTTCTTCTAGAATTTTTATAGTTTCAGGTCTTATGTTTAGCTCTTTAATCTTATGTTTAGCTCTTTAATCAGAAGAGTTTTTCCTAGGTTTTCTTCTAGGATTTTTATAGTTTCAGGTCTTATGTTTAGCATCTTTAAAAAGAGCTATATGACCCCACAATCCTCCTACTAGGAACATACCTGGAGGAACTCATGGAGCCAACCGTGCTGCCCACTGAAAGAAGACTGGATTTAAAAAAAGTGGTACATATACATAATGAAATATTACACAGTCATAAAGAAGGACAAAATTATCAGCTTCACAGCAACTTGGATAGACTTAGAGTCTATAATACTGAGTGATCTATCACAGAAACAAAGAACCGAGTATCACATGTTCTCACTCATAAGCGGACCTTGAACAACTATCGTAATATTACAAGAAAGGGATTGACACTAGTGGGAAACTGTCAGGGGAAGGCAGGGGCAGGATTGACAGTAGTGTAAAACTGCCAAGGCGGGGGCACACCTCATCAACAAGTGTACCTAAATAATGAACATTTGTATACCTAACCCTGAATTGGACCCCACATCTTTAAAATAAAAAACTTAAAAAAAGAAAACAGAATCTCTCATATTTATCTTTTTTGTCTCTCTTCTTTCTTTTCTTGTCCCCTCTCATTTTTCCTTTTTCTTTCATCCCCCCTTCTTCCTTCTTTCTTTTTTCTATTTTTCATTTTCTTGGAAAAAAAATTAAAAGCCATTGTGCCTGTCCTCAGAAAACTTACAATTCAATCAAGGACTAAGAAGGCTCAAATCAAACTATTTGAGAGTAATATTCCAATGAATAAGCTGTGTTCTTTAAAATGCTTGTAATAAATGAATGACTGAAACAGAGTGGAATTATTTAAGGACCATTTTAGGGGGACAGGCGCATTTTGATCTGGGCTGAAGGAACTAATGGTAGAAGAAAGGGCCAAAAATCTGAGGACTTACATGGATAAGTACTTAGAGGCAGACTTTTAGCAAGATGTGTTCAAGGATTTGTAGTGAGATTGAGTAGGGTGGAGTAGGCAGATTTAATTGGATGAATGACCTTGGAGGAGTAACAGAGTTGGGGACAATAAATTAAGGGTATAGGATGCTGGTCAGAGGGGTTAGATTTTTTTCAATGCTGGAGTCAAAGAGCTGAGAAGAGAATTTAGAACTCTCTGAATCTTAGTAAAGCCACTGAACCACATTGAGGAAAAATGACCTCCTCAACCTTACTAAAACTCAGAAATTACTTGCTAGTCTCACACTTCGGATGAATGCATACTATATTCTGAGTGGTGGGGAAGAGAGAAAGACTATACAAGTTTTCTTTGGGACCATCCGGTTCCACTTCCACTCTCTCTTATTTGCAATCTCACTTCGTTGACTGTTGACTTTCTCTCTCTTTGTTAGTGTTCCTCTCGGTTTGATGTTTCTTTAAATTCTAAAGACTACAGGTCTGTCTTTGAATTTAAGGAGAAAGTTCAAGATAGAGACGTGTTTTTCAAAAACTCAAAAGCGGGAATTCAGAATCGAGTGCCTTAACCTCCACTTAAATGTCCCTTGTGGCTCTGCGGTAACAGAGCTCTTTATACTTCGACTCCTACTTGTTTTATTCTTTATGTCTCTGCCCATTCATCTCAGGCGGCTTCTGAACTGACTCGCAGTGGACCATACATAACGGTTTACCATCCATCCCACACTGTTGAGCACTTTTTCTTGTGCAGCCTCCCAAGAGGGAAATTCTTTCTTCTTGGCTACATAATCTAGGTTTATTTCTCTCTAGATAGATCTTAAAATATCTTATTTGTGGGTGTTCTAAATTTCTATTTCTTTCTTGTTTTCAGGACCGTTCCTGCCATAGGTGTGTTACTCATTGCTATGGTGTCATGACAATGATGAAAAGGTAAAAACGCTCAGTGGAGCCTTTGAGTTTGCTTACTGTTTCCTTCTGTATTACGGACGATTCATAGTTTTTCTGGCTGATGATGAGCTGGGACAGGAGTAATGTGTGGGAAAAATTAAATTTAAAAAACCCACTTTAGCCAGGTTTGGTGGCTCAGCCTGTAATCCCAGCACTTTGGGAGGCCAAGGTGAGTGAATTGCCTGAGCCTGAGTGTTCAAGACCCACTCAGGCAACTTGGCGAGATCTCGTCTCTACAATAAATAAAAAATTAGCTGATGTGGGAGTGTGTGCCTGTAGTTCCAGCTACATGGAAGGCTGAGGTGGAAGGATTGCAGGCGCCCAGCAGGTCGAGGCTGCGGTGGCTGGGAGCATGCCACTGCACTCCAGTTTGGGCGACAGAGTGACTCCAACTCAAAAAAAAAAAAAAAAAAACCCACGTCACCATTTTTTTCTGTGTACATCCGCATAATATATGATATGTGCATGATAAAAGGCACATTAGAGAAAGACATATAATATAGGACATTTATTATATGGTATTAGATGAAAAACGGAGACAACAGAACAAGAGGTTAAAAAAAAGTCATCTTAAAAAGGCAGATGTCAAAATTTCAAGAAAGATTATTTTTAGATGGAAGTATCAGTGATTTATTCTTTCTTTTTGCCTGTATTTTCTATAATTGACATATGCTATCTTTTAAGTAAGGAAAAAGTTCAATGTCAATGTTATTTTTTCTCCAAAAGGTAAACTTGGTTGGTAATTACACACATTCAGTTTTTCTAAACAAGAGTATTACAGTTAAAATGCCTGCTTTAAAAGCAAGCAAACAAGAAGAAACTAACCATCTGCCACTTCAGTCTCTGACCTTTCATTAGAGTTGCTGGCATGCCCAGAATGAACTGATTTGAATTTGTTCAGTTCATTCATGTACTGAACAAATGTTTATTAAGCACCGGCTGTATACAAAGGGCTGTGCTGGTAGAGGGATCCCAGGTTAGATAAGGCGGATGGTGGTGGATACTCTCTTACACCTGTCTGTGGGCCTTAATACCTGGGTGCTGAGTATACGTCTAACTATGGTATGAGGCAAAAAGAAAAAGGAGCAAAAATAATTTGGGGAGAACAGTCTTCATTTCCTATTACCTATTCATATGTAGATCATGTCAGGTATTACAGTACAGATTTTTTTTTTAATTGGAGTCTCACTGTGTTGCCCAGGCAGGAGTACAGTGGCACGCTCATGGCCACTGCAGGCTCAACTTGCTGGGCTCAGGAGATCCTTCTGCCTCAGCCTTCCAAGTAGCTGGGACTACAGGTGCGTGCCACCATGCCCAGCTAATTTTTAAATTTATTGTAGAGACGAGGTCTCACCAAATTGCCTAGGCTGATTTCAAACCCTTGGACTCATGCAATCCTCTCGCCTTGGCCTCCCAAAGTGCTGGGATTACAGGCATGAGCCACTGAGCCCCCTCAGCTTTTTAGTTAAGAAAATATAGTCCCCATAGCTAATGACAGTCACACATTGCTTAATGATGGGGATATATTCTGAGAAATGCATCATTAGGCAATTTCATCATTGTGAGGACAGCACCGTGTGGACTTACACAAACCTAGACAGCATAGCCTACTATTCTCCCACTACACATCAGCTCCATGGTGTAGACTACGGTTTTGAGGTTACAACCCTGTACAGCATGTGACCATACTAAATGAGCACTACAGGCCATTGTAACACAGTGGTAAGTGTTTGTGCATCTAAACATAGAAAAGGGAAAGCATTGCACGATGACATTACAACAGATGACAGTTATGATGTCACTGGCTGATAGGAGGTTTTTAGCTCCCTGATAATCATATGGCACTGCTGTTGTGTATGCGACTGGTTGTTTATTAAGCCCATCCTATGCTGTAGGCAAGCAGTTCTCAAAGTGAAGCTCATGGTTCCTGTGGGGTCCCCGAGACTTTTTCAATAGGTCTACAAGTAAAAAGAAAATTTTCACAATAATACTAAGATGTTATTTGCCTTGTTAATGTGCTAGCATTTGCACCAATGGTCTGAAAGCAATGGGTGGTAGAGCTGTTGTTGCCTTAACACGAATCCAAGTAGTGGCAGCAGGATGTGCCACTAATGAATATCTTGTTGTATTTATCACTGCCATGCACATGCAGGGGGGAGAAAACCAATTTCACTTAAGAATGCTTTGATGAAGCAGTAAAAATTATTAATTTTAATAAATACAGACCCTGAGTACACACCCATTCAATATTCCATGTGACAACATGGAAAACGTGCAGAAAGCACTTCTGATGCACACCAAAGGATGGTTGTCATGAGGAAAAACACTTGTTGGAGGGAGTGGCCACCTTTTTTTTTTCAAGGAGCACCATTTTTACTTGAAAGAACTACTAACAGACAAACTATGCTTATTTGGACAGGGATATTTGGCAGCTATTTTCTCAAAAATGAATGAAGAGATCCTGTCACTTTGAAGGAAAAAAACCCAACAGCATTGTTACCAATGATAAAATTTGAACTTTCATGTGAAAATTAGAATTTTGGAGGACTTTTATCCACCACTGTGAACTTGTCAGCTTCCCCAAATCTAAAGACTTTTCTGATGATATTGTGATACTGTTAATAAATGTGATACCCCCCATATTCTACAAAGAAATGTGTCAACATTTGGAAGATCTGTATAACTCAGTGAACCAACACTTTTCAAATGATCAATGCATGAGAATATAAAATTATATGTGGATAAAAGACCCACTCAAAATGCAAGATAGACCAAGGGATTTTAATGTAACAGAGTATGAAATTGATCAGTATTGTTTCAGATGCCACATCTCAACTAACTTAACACAATACTACTTACTAAGTTGGTAGTATATTAAAGAAAAGTATCCATAGCTGTCTGAAAAGACTATTAAGAAGACTACTAAAATACCCCTCTCCTTTTCAATTATCTACCTATGTGAGGCCCAATTTTCTTCATAGACTTAAGTAAAAGAAAATACCTCAATAGGTATTAAAGCAAGACATTAAAGAGACATGCAAAAATGGAAAACAATGTTCATTTTCTTACTTTTTTTGAAAGTACAGGTTTTTCCATAAAAACATGTTATTTATGTTCAAATGTAATTTATGCAACTTATAACAATATTTATCATTGTCATTAAAATGCATTAATAAACATTACAAATACGAATGTCATAAATATGTATAGTACAACCCACATAAACAAAAGCTCTTTGGAGTTCTCAGAAATTTTTAAGAGAATAAAAGAGTCCTGAAATGGAAAAGTTTGAGAATGGCTACTCTCAACATCATAGTACGTAATCGTGATATGTGAGCTTTTTGTTTAATCCTCACAACCATTCTAAGTATTGCATCTGCCTCTATTATTTCCATTTTGCAATTGAGGAGAATCAGTTTGAGAATGTTTAAGAACTTGTCCAAGATCATGTGGCTAGTGAGCGAGAGCTACAAACTCAAAAAGTAAGTCCAAGAAACGAGTTGTTGTGAATGATGGAGAGGGAGACAAATGTTTCAAAAGAGGACAATTTTGTGTGAGCTGTGAAGGATACATCAGTAGGAAAAGGAAAGGAGGGTGTTTGGGGCAGAGGGGAGAGTGTGAGTAAGAGCTTTGTGAGTGGATGGGGCAGGGGTTCCTAACCCTTTTTGTCCCAGACCCCTTTGGCATCCAGTGAAGGTTGTTTCTAGCTGACCGTCATTCCTCCTGGTAGTGGACCAGGTATCCATTATTTTGTCACGTGACCTCTGTTCTCCTCCCTCCCTCCCTCTCCTAGTGCTCAGTGACGGCCAATCCTACCCTTGTGCTAATGTGATTATTGTTCAGGGCGCCCACTTATAAATGAGAATATGCAGCGTTCAGTTCTTTATTTCTGTGATCGTTCACTTAATATGCTCGTCTCCAATGCGTCCAAGTTGCTGCAAAGGCCATGATTTTGTTCTTTTTTATGGCTGTGTAATATTCCACATTTATCACATTTTCTTTATCCAGTTCAATTTTGATGGGCAACAGGGTTGGTTCTATGTTTTTGCTATTGTGAATAGTGTGGTGATAATCATGCATGTGCAAGTGTCTTTTGGGTAGAGCAATTTATGTTTCTCTGGGTATATTCCCAGGAGAGCATAATTTTTTGTTTGTTTGTTTTTGTTTGTCTCACTCTATCACCCAGGCTGGAGTGCAGTGGCACGCTCATGGCCACCACAGACTCAACCTGCTGGGCTCAGGGGATCCTTCCTCCTCAGCCTTTCAAGTAGCTGGAACTACAGGCATGCACTACCATGCCTGGCTAATTTTTTGACTTACTGTAGAGACAAAGTCTCATCAAGCTGTCCATGCTGGTCTCGAACCCTTGGACTCAGGCAATCCTCTCACCTCAGCCTCCCAAAGTGCTGGGATTATAAGCATGAGCCACTGCGCCCTGCCAATCATACTTTTAATGTATTAGATACTCCTTAACTTTCTGGAAAATAAAATAGAAGGGTTTGACTCTGAGTTCAGAAACGATTAGAATTCACTCTAAAATTCCATAATTTTTTTTGAAAGTCATAGGTGTTGAAATGTTGAGTTATGGTTTCTTTGTAGCACTTGTGAATGTGCATTTTTAATAGTATTCATAAGAGTATAGGACAGTATAGCATAGCTAAAGGATTCTACAGCCTGTATGAAATATGTATACAATTATAAATTGGGGGTAAAGTTATTAATCTGGTTAAAGGGAATTTTACAGTATTTTTGTACTTTGGGAACTCTAACTTTTTATTATGTACTTTTTCCATGCTAGCTCCAACTGATCATTCTTTTCTCAGAATTACAGAGATACTTCCTCAGTTCCACCAGTTTAGTATTAAAATATCCAGAGTCCTCTCATGTGGCTTATTCCTTCCACAGCTGTAGTCAAAGTCCTTTGAGGGCAAAGAACCAGTCTAACATATGTTTTGTCTTTGTTACAGCAACTGGGACTGTGGGCACTTTGGTGAATGAGTTCCTTATATAATAGTTTGTAAAAGTTCATTTTCAATCAAGCCTCCGTGTTTCATGCTATTCTGAGTATCCAGGCAATTCTCTCACATGACCCGTGCCATGAGATTTGCTGCTTTTGCGTCTGTTTACATGGTGACCTGGAACTATTCCTGTTGTCACACAATGAAAATTGTTTAAGACACAGGCATTATTCTTCTTTAATGGAAGCCTCAAGCAGAAATGATTAAAGAGTAAATATTTGCTGTGAGCCCAGATCTGAATAGCATACAGTTTCTTCACTATGTAGGTTCTTTTGCAGTTCAGTGTCCTTCATTCAGTCAGGAAACATGTACTGAACACCTGCTGTGGTTCCAGACAGATCAGTTCAGGTACCGAGAAAAGTCAAAGCCGAATGAGGGAACCTGAGGGGAGGCCTGGCAAGGGTGGAGTGCTCCAAGTTGTGTCCTTAGCTGAGTCTTCACATGCACTGACGGGGTAGGTGAAGGCGTCAGCGGCAGGAAAGGAACACAGAGGACAGGGGTGAGAGAAACAGGGAAGTCGCCTTGCTGGAGGCCCAGAGGCCCTGGCTGGCTGTTTTATGGGGTAAGCGGGGAGAAGGGCAGAGAGGGACTTGACAGAGTAGCTGTCCTTGGAAATTCTGCCTGGTGGCATGATATCAGAGCACTATCCCACTCACTCCAGGCTCCAGAAGGGGTTTAGTGTGAAAGGGCAAGAAGCTGCTCTTCTGATTTCGTACTCTAGAATATAAAATCAATGCGGATGTGCATATATTTCTGCTTGGCATAGAGGCAGCTCCTATAGAGAATAAAAGATTAGCCAGGCATGGTGGCGCATGCCTGTAGTTCCAGATACTTGGAATGCTGAGGTGGAAGGATCGCCTGAGCCCAGCAGTTCGAGGCTTTGGTGGCCTTGAGCGTGCCACTGCACTCCTGCCTGGGCGATAGAGTGAGACTCCAACTCAAAAAAAAAAAAAAAGAATAAAAGAGAAAGAGAATGCTGTTTCTAAAACACGATCTTTTACTTTTATTATCTAAGTAACAACCAGAAGCGTTTATTGAGTTTCTACTATGCGCCACCATTGATGTCAAGGGCTTTTATTTATGTTTATTTTAAGTCTCTTACAAGGACCTCGTTAAGGGCTTTTAAATATTATTATTATTATTATTTGAATTGGAGTCTCATTCTGTCACCCAGACTGGAGTGCAGTGGCACACACATTCATGGCTACCCCAGCATCGACCTGCTAGTCTCCGGCGATGCTCCCGCCTTAGCCTTCCAAGTAGCTGGAACTACAGACTTGCGCTACCACGCCCAGCTAATTTTTGATTTATTGTAGAGACGAGGTCTCCCCAGGTTGCCCAGGTGGGTCTTGAACCCGCGGGCTTAGGCAATCCTCTCACCTTGGCCTCCCAAAGTGCTGGGATGACAGATTGAGCCACTGAGCCCAGCCTTAAATATTATTGATGTCACTGTTATCGTGATTGTATGATGGTTAACAATTGGTGTTTATTCAATATTTACTATGTGCCAGTCACTGTCCTTAGAGTTTCATAAGTATTAACTCATGCAATTCTCACAACCTTATGAGAAAAGCACTATAACTTTCCTCATTTTACAAATGTTGAAACCGAGGCACAGAGAGGCCAAGGGTCACGCCACTAGTAAGGAGCAGAGCTGAGATCTGATGCCGTAGAAGTGCCAGTATAGCCGGGCTTGGTGGCTCAACCTGTAATCCCATGCCTTGGGAGGCTGAGGTGAGTGGATTGCCTGAGCCCGCGGGTTTGAGACCCGCCTGGGCAACTTGGCGAGACCTCATCTCTACCATAAATCAAAAAATTAGCCAGGTGTGGTAGCGCGCGCCTGTAGTTCCAGCTACTTGGAAGGCTGAGGCGGAAGGATCGCCGGAGCCCAGTAGGTCGAGGCTGCGGTGGCCAGGAGCAGCCACTGCACTCCAGTCTGGGCGACAGAGTGAGACTCCAACTCAAAAAAAAAAAAGAAAAGAAAGAAGTGCCAGTATGCTGTGATGTCTATTAAGGGAGATAATGTTATATAATATGCCTACCAAGTGCCTATCACATGATAGATACACCAACATTTTTGTCTCCCCTATGTTCCTCCTTGCCCCCTCATCAACTTACTAAAAGAATAACTTTTTAACTTACATAGAAGAACCAACACAAATATTCACATTGCTTTTCGTTTTCTCATCATCACTCTTAGGCTTTTTGGTAAAGGCATGAAACATAATGAAAGGAGATTTCCTTTTCTAAAAAAAAAGGGGGACACTTACTTTACTTACCTTAAGCAGTTTAGTGGCTAAAGAATGCAGCTTTACAAAAGTGTCTAAGAAGTCCCAGAAGACAAGGAGGGAAAAGAACAAACATTGACTGAAAACCTCTCAGTTCCCAAGTAGTGTGCTGGAAACTTGATGTGTAGTTCCTCATTGGTGCTTCATAAGAACCCCTGGGTAGTATTGTCTGTCATCTCTATTTTGTGGCAAGGGCATCTGAGGCCAAGAGAACTCAAGCAGCCTCCTTGTCCAGAGGAGGTGTAGCCCCAAATGGTTTCTGATGTCTATGACACTCTTGTTTCCCCCACAGACCCAGGAACCATGTCTTTGGAATATTGATTTCAGAAAGTTTTCAGCTTGGAAGCTCCGGTAAGAAAGAGAGGGTGCTAAAGCTAGATTTTACTGGCAAAAATCACTCTTACATTCCAAACAACTTCCTGAACAACACAGCTGTTTCCTCTGCTGAATCCTTGTTGGCTAAAGTTAAGCAGCATTTGCCCAAATGCTAATCCTCAGATTATGCATCTCTTAATCAATTTGGCCATAATGAGCCTGAGCTTACAAACAGTCATTCCAAGAATAACGATTGTCTTTAAGAAGCAATGAGAGAAAGCCTCAGCCCCATTCTTAGTTATCTGGAAGCCCTGAAACTACACTCACTGCCCATGATGGGTGGCCAGAAAGTGGGGCGAGGGGCATGGTCACGACTGTGTTTCTACAGGCAGGTGGAAACGGGGATAACCTTGCTAGGGGCCTGGGCTCCAGTCTAAGGTTATTTCTGTTTTCATGTTTTCATCCCTGGCTTGACTCCCTGTGTGAGGCAAAGGGAGAACATTTATATCACCCACATCTGACTGGCATAACGTTGTGCATCGAAGGATTCATAAACATAACAATCTTATCAGTTCAGTGTGTCTTCATTTATAGAATTTATTTTATCTGAGGAGCCTAAAGCATTTTGTAAATATGGCCTCCATCTTAAATATGTGAGACAGGATAAAGTAATTTTTACAGCTCTTGCCAATAGCAGATGAATCCAGTGATGGGGGACTGTATTTGTGTCATTCTTCATCATAGCCCAAGTACCTACACCTATTGTTGAGTCTCGTCTTATCTCAGCTGAGGGCAGGAAACTGGGTCTTGTATTGACCATAGCCAAGGCTGGTTTTCTCCAGATTCGCACCCCTCCCATCCCCCGCACCTTTTCCTTTCCCAGCGTCCCTGGCAGTTTTAAAAGAAGCAGAGTAAACAGAATCAGTCCTAATCCTAGTCTCTGCCAAGTCTATAAATGACTGTTTCTAACATGTGTGACATTCTGGGCTTAGCTGTCTACCTTTGTAATCACCGTCTGCAATCTCAAGTCTGTCTGTCTGATAATCCCCACCTTCACAGATCTTCGTTCTTCCTGTGCAGCTTTGTTGTGTTATCCACCCATGCCCTAGGATGCCAGGGAATCTGAAAGCGATTTTTTTCTGTGGATTCTATGGGAGTGGACAGTGAAATCCACACAGACTGAGGAACGTGCAGATTGATCCCATGCTCAAAGAGCTGCTGAGGGCTATGCTCTTCACAGTCTCTGGACAATTCACTCAAATGGCAATCTTGCATGCCTCCTGATCATTTTCTAGGTGTGAGGAATATAGAGATGTAGAAAAGAATCCCTGTCTTCAAGGAACTCAGCCTGCAACAGTAGTAATGGCGAAATGGCGAAAGTGTCAAGAGGAGCTCTCTGATTGAGTGACACAGGAACAGCTACACAGAGGAGATGACAGTTGAGGAAGGAGGCATCCACTACCTGTAGTGTTCTCACTGACTCCGATCCTGCTCCCTACATCATGTGAGAAATCCCAAGACTAAGTGGTGGGTTTTGTTTTTTTTTGAGTTGGAGTCTCACTCTGTCGCCCAGACTGGAGTGCAGTGGCATGCTCCTGGCCACCGCAGCCTCGACCTGCTGGGCTCCGGCGATCCTTCCGCCTCAGCCTTCCAAGTAGCTGGAATTACAGGTGTGCACTAT
>CAUYQG010179914.1:0-27685 GCA_963574415.1 Tarsius wallacei | reverse complement strand
AGGCAGGAGGATCACTTGAGCCTAGGTGTTCAGGGCCAGCCTGGGAAACATAGCAAGACACAGTCTCTAAAACTAAAAATAAAAAAGGTAGAGCTATATGTCCTGCCATGAAAACATTCTCCACAATGTCTGGTAGGTTTTTGTTTTTTTTAAGCTGCAGAACAAAAATTTGTATCAAAATGGTAGCAGTTGTCATTCTGATATAAAAAATTATTGGGAGACCTACACTATCTATTTTTTCTACCTGAATGTACCTTGAGTTGTTTATATCATTCATATATTACTTTGCAATCTAAAAAAAATACTTAAGGCTCTTAAAACAGAGATGATCAGAGCATGGATTAAGGGAGTGGCTGTAGGCTGGGGAGGGAAGACTTCAGAAGCCATCACCAAAGTAGATTGAAGAGGATTTGGTATTTAATGAATATAAGAGATTGAAGGAGAGGAAAATGAGTTGAAGTTGACAGTAACATTTCTAGTTTCATAGCTTGGTTGTCTGGTGATTCTGCTAATAAAAAGAAAGAAATGCGATACCAGAGGAGGGTTTCATTGAGAAGAGTGAGTTTCATTTTGGATAGAAGCCTGAGAGTCCTGAAAATGCATCTTTACACCTGGCTTGAACCACTCTATTTTCCGCCTTCTCAGTAATTCATTAATACTTGTGATGGCCTACCAAGTTGGTGTATTGGGGTTTTTGGTGGTGGGAGTTAGTATTTTTAGAAATTAGCATTTCACTTGTTTGAGTTCTTTTACCGGGTCTGACAATTAAGTACGTGAACTTGTCACCATATGCTTATATTGGCAGCACTGTACAAACAACTTGATGAGGTTTCATAACCTTGGTGCATCAGTGTCTCACAGCTGTGTTCACGTCAACATGTGGCAGTGTCTTGCTGAGTGGTGTTCACTATTGTTGTGGATATTTTTGTGTATCATTGCGAGAATTTTGGAGCTTGCATCAGAGCAAAGAACAAACATTAAATGTGTTAAACTTGGCAAGAGTGGAAGTGAAATCAGGGACATGTTAGTCCAAGTTTATGGGTATAATGCCATAAAGAAAACTACAGTGTACAAATTGACTAAATGTTTTTCTGAGGGGAGTGAAAGCATCACTGATGAAGAGAGGTCAGGAAGGCGAGTGATGAGCAGGACTGATTAAAACATGGCAAAAATGTGTCAAACTGTGTGTCAAAATCGTCGGCTGACTGTGAGAAACATAGAGACCACATAAACATCAGTAGAGAAACAGGAAAATCTTAACTAAAAATATTGGCATTAGAAAGAATGTATGTAAAAATGGTCCCAAGGAGTTCTGGCATCAGAACAACACACCAGCTCACACAGCGCTGTCTGTGAGGGAGTTTTTAGTCAGTAACCAAATAACTGTATTGGAACACCCTCCCTACTCACCTGATCTGGCCCCCAATGACTTCTTCTTTACCCAAAGATAAAGGAAATATTGAAAGGAAGACATTTTGATGACATTCAGGACATCAAGTGTAATAAGATGACAGCTCTGATGGCCATTCCAGGAAAAAGAGTTCCAAAATTGCTTTGACGGGTGGACTAGACACTGGCATAGGTGCATAGCTTCCCAAGAGGAGTACTTCAGGGGCAACCATAGTGATATTCGGCAATGAGGCATGTAGCACTTTTCCCAGAATGAGTTCATGAACTTAATTGTCAAACCTCATATTCTCCTATCACTCAGACACTACAATTATTGCTGGAGGGAAGACATGCAGCGAGAACTGTGAGATTCTGAGTTTTGGTGTTTTTGTTTGTTTTCATTCTCAAGATTAGCCCCAGGAGAGAAAAAAGATTCTTTAACTATAGGATAAAATGTCACTAACAGGGGAAAGAACATAGCTATGCTAGAAATAAAGATAAGAAGAAAGGAAGAAAGAGAGGGAAGGAGGGAGGGAAAGGAAAAGAAAGGAAAGGAAAGGAAGGAAAAAGGAGGGAGGGAGGGAGAAAGGCAGGTCGGCAGGCAGGCTACAGTGGACTGGAGGAAAAGAAGAGCAAAAAAGGAAATTTTTATTAGCACCTAGAGAGAGAAAGTGAGAAGACCTGTTCTCTGCTTCTTGAGCAATGCTGCTGAGAAAACAGAAAGACACCCAGAGGTAAAGCAGAATCCTCACCTGGATCCCTGCCTGTTCCTTGGCAAGACGGGCGATAGGTGAGGGAGTAGGAAGGGTGCAGGAAGAATGATTTCAGAGAAGAAATGGCTGTGTTTATGTTGAGACTGATGACGTCATTGATAACCACAACAAAAGGCACTAGAATGACCTAGAAGCCTCGGGGAATACCAAACCCTAAGGACCATGCAGGCTGAGACAAGACCTCTTCTCAGTAATCCTGAGGATGGAATATTGCAGGGCCTGGCATGCAGCATGGCCTGTGAACCTAGCTAGCTTGGTTCTCCTCAGCCCTACTTCTTTTCCATTCACTCTTACCAGGCAAAAAAGTGTCTGGCAAGAGAGTCCTCAAAAGACAAAGACCAATTCTCTCACTAGCCTCATAGACTGAAGATTTGAAACCAACTTTGAGAAAATAAAGGTACACACACAGACACACAATTTGTGAAATATAGACTCCTTAGAAATATATATATGAATTATGAGTGAGTAAGACCTGTTTATATATAGCCTGGAAACCCCACAGAAAACCACTTCTTTCTTTAATTTTATGAAAGTGTAGCACTTTCTTTTACTATTTTCTCAGACTGTCACAGAAACTTCTGATAGTTTTGCACTTAATCTTATCCCTGATGTTGCACTGATGTTGTACACTGAAAGTGAAAAAAGCAACAGTAATTAGGTTATCTTAAGCCTCCTAGATGGGCTGGCTTTGAGCACTTTTTCAGTGAATTCTAAGCAGGGCTTTTCAATGAGTTGCAATCACTTGTACTTGAGCCAGCCAAATGTGTACATTGATAAAAACATTGTAGAGCAATAAGAATTCTCTACTGATGTTAAATTATGCTACTTGAAGGCAATGGTGTGCTTTAAAGGAAATCTCAGAGCAGATGAGAAGTAGATGAGCAGTTATCAGGTTAGATGCGCGCAACCGTGACCCTAATGGCAATAAGTACAGCCCCAGGAAGCTGTGGTGTTATGACTGCTGGGAAGCTAATTAAATGGACAGAGTCAGGACCAATGGAGTGGAACTGGGGAGAAGCTCCAGTCCTGTGCTGGACATTGTGCTGGTCTCTCTAGTGCTTAGCACATGGGAGGCTGCAATGTGATCAGAGGTCATTCCATGAGACAGGAAGGGATCGGCCTTCATAATCTGAGAATAAGGAGGAGAAAGAGATAGAAGAGAGGGTAGTACGTTTTGGAGGGGGTGGAAGAGAGTGGAGAAATTTCTAGAGAAATTGGAATATCCATGAAATGACATCTCTGTTTAAATATTACTACAAACATGTATACATATTTGGTCAGTATACATGTAGAATAAAAATACTTTGAATTACTTCAAAAATTATGCCTATTTTTCAAACAGTCTTGATGTAGGCCTCCTAATCTAGCCAGTGGGCGATACTAATAATAACTTACCAAACTAGTGACATTGGGGAAACAGAATGGTAGAATACAAACACATCCCGGTTTCATGGTCACAGAAATTCCCTTCAGCAACTGTTATTTTCTTTTAAGTAATTATTTATTACTAGTTATACTTTTGTTTGCATTTCAAAAGGACCAGATAGTAATAGCTGACATTTATTGAGCATTTATTATCTGTCATACATTCTTCTAAATGCCATTCTCATTTATCCTACATAACAACCTTATATGGTAAGTACCTTTCATTCGTGCCTTTTACTGATGATGCATATGAAGCATAGAAAAGCTAAGTGATTTGTTCAAGACCACACACCAAGTAAGTGGTAGATCAAGAATTGAAGACAAGCGGGTTGATTTTAGCACTTAAATTATTTTTTAAATTTGTTTTTTTAAATTTTCACAATATTTTTTGTAGTGCTTCACCAATCTGCATATCATCCTTGCCCAGGGGCTAATCTCTGTAGCCTTTCAATTTTAGCATGTATCACTGATCTTAAATCTTAAAGTAAGCACAGATCTTAAATCTTACACACAATACCATACTGCCTCCATAATATGATGACTGCTTTAAGTAGGATGTATTAGAGAAATTCCCATTTTTCTCATTTTATACTCATATGTTGTTTGAATTTGTTTATAATAAATGTACATCTATTTTGTAACTTGAAAACAACAAAAAAGAAACAGAAAAACCCCAATTCTTTTCAAAATAATGTTGGGGTATCTATTTCAGGTAGTGAGATACCAAGCTGGTCTCCTTTTTTATTTGTTTTAGTTCTCAGAATATACAAACAAAATCAGATAATTGTGAAAACTTGGGACAGTAAAATTGTGACCTTTCTATAAAGTCAGAGAAGTATAGATAAGGTCATTTTAGTGAGATTAGGATGATATCAGGTCATGGTCAACCTATTATGCATAATAGTTTATTTTAAGTAATTCTCTGTATTGGTTGGTTTGCTGAAGCTGGTATATGTGTGTGTTATTGTATAAAAAAATCTTTTTGTGATTCTTTTTTATTTGTGCTTCTCAACTTGTTTAAGCAAGTGATGGCCTTCCATATAAGGGGCAAAAGAATTTGGGGCTGTGAGGCAGGCTGACAAAGAGGAAATATATCCTGTCTGAGCAAGCAAGAAAAAGGGAAAGGAGTGAAAATTCTTGCAACATTTAGCTCTTTAGAAAAAAAAATGTGGCCGCCATTTCTCTCACAGCAGTTGATTTGTCACTTTAAATAAAAGGCCTAGAAACATACCTATTACAGCTATGTCTCCCTGGAGCTCAGCCTCCAGCTGCCAAATAAGGACAATGGGTCAGCGGAATTGATTATGTGATCTATAAACTTTCTTCTGACTCTACCATCTTGCAGATTTCTAGGTATGGTCCATGAATATACAATCCAACCAAGAGTATCATTGGATTAAAAAAAAAAGATTGTACCATTTTTGAGAATAAAATACCAAACAGTATTTACATATACATATATATCAATGAAAATCAGCATCAGAAAACAAAAGTTTGTGATATGAGAAATAATCTAATTGATCTTTGAGAATACAAAATGTGGCCTTCCAGGTCAAATTATATATTTAGGTGGACTAGGGAAGTATTGGTTATGCTATTTTACCATTTCAACCCAAATAATATTTCTGCATGGAATAAGAGACCATCTAAATGAAAATAGGAAGAACCAAATAGAGTGTAAGATGCTCTAGAAGTATTTTAATACTCCTCAAGTCTTAATTATGACTTGAAGCTGTTGTTGTACTGATTAGCAATACTAATTGAACATTTTTCTAACAAGTTCATAACCTACATATACTTTCCAGCTGTATACTGTTGCTCACAGAGGTTGGCAAAGCTGAATCAGAGCACCTCTTTGCCAAGACTTGTCTGCAAATTCTTAACCTTTTTTTGTTTGCCAAGAACAAAGAAAAATTGTTGTAAACTTAGCTGCTGTGGTAACATATGAGCAGTCTTTTCCGAAAATGCAAATTAGACAAACAAGAATCATTACATCATTTGCAGAATGCAGTTACATTTGGTTTCTGCTTTTGTATGTCTATATTACTTTCATACCTTGCTTGATATATTTTATAGTGCTTTACCATTTTCAAAGCACTAGCATATGTGTAATAGTACTTGATCTTTTCTGAAATTCAATGTTTTCAATATACTTCATGTTTGAAAACTTTGATACTTAAATTTATATGGTGCATGCAACATAAAACAAATGTTTTGATTATGGTTGTATGGAAACTTTTTATTATATCTCAAAATATAGGTTACACACTTTTGGCAAAGCAAGCTATTGTCAGTTTTTTTTTGTTTTTTTTATTTTTTGAGTTGACGTATCACTACATCGCCCAGACTGGAGTGCAGTGGCCGGCCACCGCAGCCTCGACTTGCTGGGCTCCAGCGATCCTTCCACCTCAGCCTTCCGAGTAGCCAGAACTACAGGCATGCGCTACCACGCCCGGCTAATTTTTGATTTATTGTAGAGATGAGGTTTCGCCTGCCCAGGCGGGACTCGAACCCGCGGGCTCAGGCAATCCACTCACCTCAGCCTCCCAAGGCGCAGGATTACAGGCTGAGCCACCGAGCCCGGCTGTCAGTTTTTACTGTCACATGAAACTAGATTTTCAAATACTACCTAATATATCCTTTTTTAAAATACAAAAGCATCATTTAATTGATAGTCACTTATACTTGTATGTAAAAATAACCAAGTATTTTGGGTCAGAGGGAGTACTACTAAAGCCTGATTAGGCATAAAAGTTTGACATGCTGAAAAGTTAACTATTAACCTACCGATTAACAATAATCCCATTGCTTCAAATAAAACTACTTTTTATTGTTCAGATTTCATTATTATTTTATAAAAGCATTAATATGCACTGTTGGCTCAATATCGTGCTTCTTAGTTAATAGAACTCATAGTACTTTAGAAAGTAAAAGTGTTGAATTATTATGATTTGTGAATAAGAATGTATCGAGATTAGTAATTTGTGGTTTCATTTAGTCAGCAACTACTGCACCCCAGTTATAATGAAGTCTCTAAAGGATTAGAAAAGGACTTGGGAGTGGGGTTGAGGGAGGACTATATTGAATACCTATGGCAAGTAGAATCTGAGTAATTCTACAAGTAATCATGGGTGATTTTTTGCCCAAATAAAATAATGAAATTTGGCTGAAACCTTTATTGTTCCCCATCTGCCTGCTTCTGCCTACGTGAGGCTTGGTCTACCTGTGAGGTTACCTCAAGCAGCATTGTATGGCTGGAGCCTGAGTTCTTTGTTCTCCAACCATTTTGCCTTCTTCCTTTCCTTGAATGCACCAAACTCCTCACATTTTCTCTGTGTGGAGTACTTTCCTCATATTCTTGGCTTACTAGAGTACTACTTATCTTTCAGTTTTCCACTGAAGTTCACATCCTTGAAGAACTCTTCCTTTGTAGTAAAGACTAAAGTTATATCTCCTGTTGAACGCTCTTATGGCATCCAGGGTATAACAGTTGTATATGTGTGGTTAGCCTAGCAGGGGATTTTTATAGATTTTATTTTAGGTATCACATTTGAGAGGAAGGGGTCTCAGTGGAAAAAGCTTCATCAAAAGAAAAAAAAATGATGTGTTGTTTATTTTATTTTTGGATTCACTCCGTTGCCCAGGCAGTGGCACGATCACAGCTCACTACAGCCTCAGGGTTGTCTCTTGCCTCAGCCTCCCGAGTAGCCAGGACTACAGGTGTATGTCACCATCTCTGGCTTATTTTTGGATCATTTTTAGAGACAAGGTCTTGCTATGTTACCTGGGCTGGTCTTGAACTCCCGGACTCAAGTGATCCTCTCTCCTCAGCCTCCTAAAAGTGCTAGGATTACAGGCATGAGCCACCATGCCCGGCAACAAAGGATGTGTTTATATGTTTCTCAAAGGCATTTTATCTATATATTGGTGAAAATTGCATTAATAAGTATTATTTTCCTAATGAGTATACTGTAATATGTGTAGCTCTGTGAAATATACAACAATGGATATAGCCCCAGCTTTTTAAATCTTGAGATATATTTGGGAAGGTAACTACAAAGAGATGTCCCCTCTAGATTCAAATGGGGTATAATATAATGAAGTGCTAGACAGCACATGACGTGTAAAGGGCTAACCTGTATGGGGTCACTTGAGAGCTAAGGCAAGATTTCTTTAACTTGTAGAACTTTCCCACATTAGTCATATGAGTTAATACATTATACAAACTAAATTGTTCATAAAATTAAATTAGAAGTATACTAATATATTAACATGTAAATTGGTTTAAATGTTATCTAGCAAAGATCAAATCTAAGACAGAGAAACAGGGGTAGAAAACAGAAAAATGGGGCTCAGAACAGGAAACACTATGTAGTACAAAAAGCCTGGATGTGAAGATGTAAGGAAAGATGAGAAGAATTTAGAACCAGCATCGGATAGAAATATATATATTTTCATATCTCACAATTTTGTCCTGGGCTGTTGCTGGTGGCAGACTTTCAAATCCTTTTCATGCTCATTATTTTGATCCT
Source organism: Tarsius wallacei (assembly GCA_963574415.1). NCBI lineage: Eukaryota > Metazoa > Chordata > Mammalia > Primates > Tarsiidae > Tarsius > Tarsius wallacei. Next base: position 19,566 of record CAUYQG010179914.1, on the reverse strand, counting down.
GATCATCCTCACTACAAAGGCAGGGTGACATTAGCATATTGTCACCTACTGCTTGGATGCTTGTTACCTCCTCCCTCAGAACCTGCCAAGGAGGCTTTTGGAAGCCTCAGAAACACAGTGCAGCAAATCTCCAAAAGCCCAGTGCCCAAAACAGAGAGAGAAAAAATTTTGCTTTTGAAATCCATAAAGGATCTCATAATTCCTTGCAATATCTAGTCCCAATTGTGTGGGTGACAAACTGACCTATGACAGAATTAGGAATGTGAATAGGAAGAAAGCTCAGAGTTCTCCATTCCTGAGGCCTTAACTCCCACTGGAATGTTAACTTGTACAAAAAGCGATGACATGCGAAGATGTAAGAAGGGGAACGAGAGAAGTTATCCTGAGCAGCACAAGGAAGTGAACATGTCATGACATTCCAACTCTGAGAAGGAGTGGTACTTATTACTATAAGGATGCAGAGAGAGAGAGAGAAAAAAAAAATTCACAGGCACAAGATTTCATGCGAAAACCATAAAAAAGAATAGCATCTGATTTGGTGTAATGGCAGGATAAGGAAGCGAAAAAGATGTGAAAGAAAAGTTGACTATAAAGCTATGAATAGGAATAGATGGCCATTAATTTTGTTCTTAATTAAAAATCTAGTTGAGTTGACTGAGAATTTATTTATTTTCAGGAGCATTAGCTAGTAGACTACTTGAGACAATGTACATTTTTTCAAAGTAAATCATAAACAAGTTTCTCATCTGAGCCACTTTAATATTGTAGAATTATAACTGATGAGTGGTATCATAACATTAAGTTGTTATTATAATGGCAATATGTTGGTTTTTAAGTTGATGAGATTTTTTTGGGTTTAGAAAATTTTTTACCAGGTGTGAAGTAGACCTACACTTAAATACCGTTGAATGTTGCCATATAATGTGGCTATTACTTTAGAGTTAATTAAAGTTAATTTAGTTTTGAGCATTGCTAAGCTCTTTGAGATAACAGGAACACACTGAAATCTCGTAAAGGAAAACAGGACCTATTTGTTAAAACAAAAAGAAAAAGCAGTAGTATAGCTTTGTTCAGGACTAGTTTGCTCAATGGATACTTTTACCATAAACATTAAAAACTCACTAACTCTTAAAACAGATTTGAATGGGTGGCTCTTACTACACATTAAAAGCTGTTATTTCACTAAGAATTTTTTTTTTTTTTTTGAGGAAGGAAGCATTATCTTGCAGAAACAAATGGATTTAGATGATAATATTCATGAAAATAATTATAATAATGAGACTTTCGTGTAGAATTTGAAATATTTTCAGCCTTGGATAGAAATTTACACAAACCAGATTGCCCCTAGGGGAATCCTAAGATAAACTAACAACAATGTCACACATATATTCTGTTATTTTATTTGCTAAATTCTAAATTAAATTTCTGCTCTGGTGATACAGGGGTCACTCAAAGCACTTTCAGATATCACAGAAGACTTTCAGGATTGAATCAAAACCAAGCCAAGCAGAATATTTTCACTCAAAGAGATTTGAAATCTGTGAGTTTTATGTGACCTTATTCGATCAAAGTAACTTTGTCAGAAGTTACCCCAAAACTGTATTTCCTTCTTTATGCCACCAGGTTATCTTGTGTGTTGGAGACACATAGGCAGAATGCAAACAGGATAGACATTCACTTAAATGTCTCACGTTTTTATAAGTGTTCTGCTCCTCTGACTTAGTGTTTGCAGTACACATGTGTATACCACACACACACACACACACACGCGCGCGCGCAATTCTTTACTCTTCAGCAGTAATTTTCTAAAGGGTAAAAACGGAAGCATCATGACTGAGGGTAAAATAGAAGGACTAGAGGCCTGCGGCACCTGCTTTACCAAGTGGTGCTGGTGTGAACTTTGGAGATCTTGCTTAGCTCAGGTCTTCACCTGCAAAGGGGAGATAAGAGTGCTAACATTGTGGGTTCAGAATTAAAATGACATAGTGTATGTAAAGCTCTTACTACAAATGCCAGCAATATAGGAACAGCAAATGGTATTTATTCTACTCTTTTTATATCATATTAAGTCATATGAATATATAGTGAAACTTTTAGTATAGACTATGTGACAATACAGTAGTCCCCACCCCCCCATCCACAGTTTCTGCAGTTTCAGTGACCTGCAGTCAACAGCAGTCTGAAAATATTAAATGGGAAATTCCAAAAATAGTTCATAAGTTTTAAATTGTGTACTATTCTGAGTGAAATCTTGCCTGCACTTCTTCTGAGATGTGAAGCTCCCTTTATCTAGGGGTTCCATGCTGTCTACACTCCCCACCCCTTGGTCACTTATTAGCTGTCTTGGTTATCAGAGCAACTGTCATGGTATCTCAGGGCTTGTGTTCAAGGAACTTTGATTTAACTTAATAATGGCCCCAAAGCACAAGAGTAGTGATGCTGGCATTGGTGTAATTGTTCTATTTTATTATTAGTTGTTGTTAATCTCTTGCTGTGGCTAACTTGTAAGTTATACTTTATCATAGGTATATATGTATAGAAAAGTAGTGTATAAGGGAGGACCCCCCAAAAAATGGAATTATCTTTTGGAGGGCGGGCCCCTTGTAGGTAAGTGTTCTAGGAAACCATTGGCAACAGTGTACCAGCTAACATTGTTGTGAGAGACTGTGTCCAGCTTCAGTGAATTTTTTTTGGGGGGGGATTCATTCAATGCATTTGCCTATTTCATGATGAGTGATTTATAAGTGTACCTGCCCACACTGTGCTAAGTATTCAGATGTTTTGACCAAAAACAGCATGGCCTCCATGCCCCACCCTCCCTATTTACCCGATCTCACCCCGGAGGCTTTTTGTGTGTTTGTTTTCCTGGATGAAAAAAGTCCCCAAAGGGAAACCTTTTGCTGATGTGAAAGAGATGGAACAAAAAACAGCAGAAGCACTAAAAGGCATCAAAATTGACAAGTTCAGAAACTGTTTTGAGCACTTTTGAGTACTACTGTAAAGGGAAATGGATATGGAATATCTTTTTGGTATATTTGTTTTGTCTATCTAAACCTAAAATTAAAAATATAAGGAAAATCTAAATGATTGATTGCTTTTGGCATCACATCGATCTATTATATTCTGCTTTTAAAGTGCTCAGTTTCCTGAGATTTCATTTTGTAGATGTAGAAGTTAAGGCATCAAAATTGGAAGTGCTTATTCAAGATTCTGGAACAGGTTTATGATGGAATGATAATCGAATGGTAATCCAACCAAGTTGAATATTCCTTCACTGCCCCCATGGAAAGCAATTAATGCAGAAGATATGAAAGAATTTGCCTAAGAAAATAATTGAGAAAACAAAAATCAAAGGTAGAGAAGGTATATCAATATTCACTTTAAGAGAAATAATCAGAGAATAACTTAATTTTAAAAATGTATTATGAATTGATGAACTCAAATAAAGTCAAATGAAGAGAAAGATGATAGCTTCAAAGATTGAAAATGAGTGAAAACATTTCAGGAAGAAGATAGTTTGGGTTAATATGAAAGAAAAAGAAAAAAGTAGATTCCAGTTTAGCTTTCTAAGGAAGATATGGGATGAAATGGCTTCTTTTATCCCCTCAATTAAAAGTGGTAACGGATGTGACTAACCAACGATCCCATAGGAAAAACTTCTTTAGTTCACCTCTTTCTTTCTTTTAGTCGATTTTCTATGTAAATATGAGAGCTCTTAATAAACATATGACAGAAAGTTGGAAAGGCATTTTCTGAAATGAGTACCAGATGAGGATAGTGCTTACTTGAATTATGTGCTGAAGAGAAGGATGATGATACCCTACAAGATTAGCTTTTCAGCGACAAATCTGAAGTTGGTCTCCATTTTGAATATTACCCATGTGACTTGGGTTTACTCCATTCCAGGGAGCGAATCAGTCACATGGGAGTCTGTGAATCGTGTCCCACTGTTCCAGGCCCCAGTCACTAACACAGGTCACTAGCAAGCCATGCTGCCTTGCTCAATGTCCTCCAATGAGAAACCTTCTTCCTGCCCTTTCATGGATCAAAAAGAAAGTATTTAATGGGCCTAAGCACTGTGCACTGTCTCCACATATGAGCCTGATTTGATCATTATTTTAGTTTTTCTATTTTTAGCTCTCCCAAAACTGTCTCTCCTCATTTTCAATACTGCACGTATATTAACTCACTTTCAACAAGTGATGTCTAGCATTCTTGACTGAAAAGACCGAAAGTGCCTCATCCTTCCTCATATTACACTATTTCCATATTCTTACTGCCTTGGGTTTTCTCTTATAACCATGAATCTTTGCTCATGCTTTTGTGTCATGAGGAAAAGTTGACACTTTCTTTTTAGAGGCAAAACTTTCCTTCCTGCTATCTATCCTAACACTTCCCCCTTCCACTGGGACCTTGGTTTAACAATTCTCTCTTCCGCATCTTCAGTGTCTCCCTTTCTTGTTTCTTTCCATTAGACTTACAAATATCCTTAGGTTCTTCCCTGTTCTTAAAAACTAACAAACAAACAAACTCAGAATGCTTCTCTCAAACCTCATAATCCCTTGAGTTGGTACCCAATTTGTCTATTTCCATTGTTAAGTCTCTGAAAAAAAGTGTCCTATATCAGAATTCTCAACACCTTTAAGGATGTTCTTAAAAACTAACAAACTAACTCAGAATCCTTCTCTCAAACCTCATAATCCCTTGAGTTGATACCCAATTTGTCTATTTCCACTGTTAAGTCTCTCAAAAAAAAGTGTCCCACATCAGAATTCTCAATACCTTTAAGGACCTCTAGGGGTCCTAAGACCCTTCAGGATGTCCCTTATCCAACTGCCTATCTGTTTGAGGCAATGTTTTCTACATAAACTCCAACCAAAAATCACACTGAAACAGACAGAATGCAGAAACAGATATGAGAATCCTGTTGACTTCTATTAAGCCAGGTATTAAAGAAACTTGCAAAAATGTAAGCCAGTGCTCTCTTCTTTCTAAAATTATTTTTATTTGGGGAAATATAGTTATTTTTCATAAAAATAAAAACTTATTTATGATACTAATTAACAGAGTTAGCACTGTTATTTTATTTTATTTTTTGAGTCAGAGTCTCACTTTGTCACCCAGGTTAGAAGTGCAGTGGCATGATTACAGCTTGCCACAGCCTCAACCTCCTAGGCTCAAGTGATCTTCCCACCTTAGTCTCCTGAGTAGCTGGGACTACAGTTGCATGCCACTATGATTGGCTAACTTTTGGGGATTTTTCTTAGAGATAAGGTCTCACTATGTTGCCCAAACTCCTTGTACGAAACTCCTGGCCTCAAGGGATCCTTCTGCCTTGGTCTCTCAAAGTACTAGGATTATAGGCATGAGTCACTCTATCCAGCTAATATTGTTATTTTTAAATGAGTTAATACAAAAGATCTTACTTCCTTAGTTTTAATTTTTAGTATGCTAAATACTGTATGCTAACTCACAAAATCAGGAGCTTTCTGGGGGTCCTCAATAATTTTAAGAGTAAAAGGAGTTTTTAAATAAAAAGGGTTAAGAACAGTAGGTCCACATTCATGATTGTTTTCCTTACCACTCTCTATCTTCAACCAGCAAACTGCTGCCATCAGTGTCCTATATCATATTTCTCAGTTATTACTATATTACAAGATCAACTAGACTTTTATCCTCCCTGGTTTCAGCAATATTTGACAGTACTAACCTCCCTTTTCTTCTTGAATTTCATTCCTTCCATGACCACAAACTACTCTGATTCTCTCTCAGCCTTTCTGATTACCTCTCTCTCGGTTCACATTCCTTGGATTTTTTTTTTTTTTTTCACTCAGGTGTCTATGTCCTTAAAGATATGTTTCCTATCACTTTTTGAAATTTTTTCTAGATCCAAGGCCTTTCCCAGGTTGTCAAGAAAAAATGCATTCCAGCTGCCTGCTGAATAGCTCGCATGTCAGTACTGATGGATATAAAACTAAATGTAACAGCATTCCTACCAACAATTCTAGTTAATTCGATGCCTGTGTATCTATTATGGAAGTTCAATTCTTTTAGTTATGCAGATTTAAAATGGCAGCAAATTTTTCACTCCTGCTCCACCACATGAATTCTGTGTTCTGTTTGTTCTGTGTCTTCCAGCCCACTCAGCTTATCATTGCAAACCTAGGTCATTTCAATGGTCACTTATTAACTGCCTGCCCCATGAATAGATTTCATTTTTCCAAATTTGCCCTACATAGTCCTTCAAATTTATCAATGAAATCTTTGGTTTTCAACTTTACTTTTTAACTAGGAAAAACCTTTCCACCAAAATAATAATAATAATAATAATAATAATGCAATTTGACACTTACCCTTTTGTACTATGCAAGTGGATATACCACTGAATACTTGAGTGAAGAAATGCTGGAAACTTCTTCTCGGCCATGTATGAATCTCCACAGAGGAAGGAAATCAGATGGACACCTGAGAGATTGTTTTTCTGGTCATCTTCTTCTTGTGAGAAGCTCGTGTGAGCCAAAGCTGAGGATTCCAGTGCCTACAAAAGAGACACAAGTAATGCTGCCCTCCTTGAAGGAGGCTGCAGAGACTGAAGCCACAGCAACTCAGCCTGTTCCTGACTGCCCCTGTAGAGCTGCTGAGTCAATCTTTTTAATAAGCCAGTCAGTTTTTCTAAATAAGACTACTCTCATCTTAAGCATGGATATCAGGTGTGTGTGTGTGTATGTCTAAGTCCACCACTTGCCCACTTTCTGGAAACTGAGAAGAGACAGGAACACAGAAGTCAGTACCATTCACTTGTAGGCTTTCACTTCCCTTGCCTATTTTCAGTCTGAGACCACACATTACACTCCTGTTGTCTGTGTCTTCAAGGTCTAAATCTTTCTGCTTTAATTTTTTCAGAAAATAAACCTCCCATCCTCTGCTATGTGGAGAAGGCTGTTATCTGCTATTCAAGATGTTGAGTGGATCTGTGTATCTAAATGCTGCTTACTCATACTTTAACTTAATCTTTCAGTTTTCAGCACTAACACCTACCCCCTTCCTTCTAGCTTCTTAGGTACCTGATGCCCCAGTTCTTGAACCTTTCTATACTTCTTTAGCACAAATTAACTTTCTTTGCTGGTTTACTTCTTTATAAGAATGTAAGTTTCAGCTTTAATGACTTTGATAAGTCAGTTATTACAAATTCCTCAGCTTTCCATCTTACAAGAAAAAAATTTTTTTGGAGTCAGGATCTCACTCTGTCACCCAGGCTGGAGTGCAGTGGCATGATCATGGCTCGCCACAGCTTGTGCCAACACACCGAGCTAATTTTTTTTTGTTTGTTTTGTAAAGACAAGGTCTTTCTATGTTGCCTAGGCTGGTCTTGAACTCCTGGCTCAAGCAATCCTCCTGCCTCAGTCTTCCAATGTGCCAGGATTATAGGCATGAGCGAACATACCCAGCCCCATTTTACAAAATTTTAATGTCTTATTTTCTATATCTCTTCTAACTTTTCTTTCCTTTTCTGGTGGGTTAATACCTATTTTACTTCTTTACTTACCCTAATTTTAGTGGCATTTCAAAAAGTATATTGATTATTTATTGCTGTGTCACAAAGTAACATACATGTAGCAGCTTAAAACAACACACATTAGTTATCTTGGTGTTTCTGTGCGTTGAAGGTATCTGGTTGTGGCTCAGCTGGGCCCTCTGCTTTGAGGTTTCTTACAAGGCTGCAATCAAGGTGCTGGTCAGAGCTGAAATCTCATGTGAAGGCTCAAAAGGGGAATCATCTACTTGAATGCTCATGGAATTATTGGCAGGTTTTAGTTCCTTATGAGCTGCTAAACTGAGAGTCTCGGTTCTTTAGGGATTGTTGGTCAGAGGTCACCCTCAGCCCCTTGCCATATGGCCCTGTATAGCAGCTTGCTTAATCAAAGTCAGCAATGGAGATGGTCTGCCAACAACATGGAAGTCACTATTTTATATAACATAATCACAGAAGTGACAGCTTATCACTTTTGCCACATTCTATCAGTTAGAATCAAGTCACTAGGCAGGCCCACACTGATGGGTGAGGGGATTACACAAAGGAGGCAGATAGGAGGCTACCTTTGAGTCTTCTGCCATAGATGCATAGTGATAAAATCATGGGTTCATGTCCCTTTATATAACTGGAGTCCTCATTATCTCTCACTTTATCAAACTTGCACACCCCATCACTCCAATAAAATTGGTCGCGTCAAAGTCAACAGTGACCTTCATTTTGCACAATCCAATGAACTATCCCAAGTTCACATCATATTCAAGTACTGTAACCAGCGGTAATTGCGACCCTCCTCTTGAAGCATTTTACTCCTCTGTATTTGGAGATAGCTCACCTCCCTGTTTTCTCCCTTCATCTCTTGCCTCTGTGTCACAGGTTCCTTTACTGCTCTCTTTTTACTTCCTGTTGAACAGGGCTAAGTGTTGGGGACTACAGGGCTGAATTTCCAGTCCTTTACTCTTCTGTAATCACTACCATCTACCTAAGAAATCTATTCTCATGACTTCACAGTTCATTGATATATTGATGATTCTTAAATTTATATCTCCAGCTCCACACTTTCCCCTGAACTCTATTTAGTGCCCAGTTGGCATCTGCTTCTGGACTCAAAGACATCTCAAACTTGGCTTCTCAAAGAATTAAAAACAGAACTACCATTTGATCCAGCAAGCCCACTATTGGGCATCTGCTCAAAGGCAAAAACATCACTATGTCAAAAAGATACCCACATGCTTATGTTTTTGGCAGCATTCTTCACAATGCCAAAGATTATGGAATCAACCTAATGTCCATCGATGGATGCTAGGATTAAAAAATGTGGTATATATACATACTATGGAATATTGCTCAGCCCTAAAAAAATAACAAAATCATGTCTTTTGCAGCAACATGAATGGAACCAAAGGCTATTATCTTAAGTGAAATAACCGAGAAACAGAAAGTCAATACTGCATGTTCTCACTTATAAATGGGAGCTAAACAATGTGTACACATGGACATAGAGAGTGGAATAATAGACACTGAAGACTGAGAAAGGTGGGAGGCTGGGAGGGGGGTGAGGGATGAGAAATTACCTCATGGGTACAATGTATGTACAATGATGTATACTGTCCAGGTGTTGGTTACACTAAAAGTTCAGACTTTATCAATACAAAATATATATATGTAACAAAGCAGTACTTATACTCCAAATCTATAAAAATAAATTTAAAAAAGAAAAGAAAAAAATCCTCAAACTTTACAACTTCATGCTGAATTCCTGATTTCCTCATCCCTTCTCAATTTTCCTAATAAACCCATTTAGTCCAAATTAGTCCCCATTTCAATAAATGTCACTACCTTTCACTCAGTTGCTCAGGTGAAAATGTAGATTCTGTCTTTGTTCCTCTTCTCTTTCTTCACACCCCTGCATACAGTTTTCACTCAGCATATCCTGGTAGCTCCACCTTCAGAATATATCCATCATCCAACCACTTCTCCCCATTTCTCCCACCATCACCCTAGCTGAGTCACTGTTGTCTCTTGCCTGCTATTGATGGGCAGGTGCTAATTCCCTCTCCATCAAGCATATTCCTGTCACAGTTTTGCAGTTTTCTCTACCTGGGATTCTTATCCTGATTTTTGTGTGACTCACTATTTTACATCCTTGAGGTCTCTCCTTAAATAATCACCTCTTCAAAGAAGTCTTTCTTGATCATTCCATCATTCCCTATCCTCATTTGCTGTTTTATTTTTTATGTACAACTACTTGAAAGTGCTGTTTTTTCTTATACATTGTTTATTGTCTGAGAATAAACTTTGTGAGGGTGATGCTTTGTTGCACTTAGCATTGTTTCTCTGTAGTCTAGAACAAAGCCTGGTATATAGTAGTGGGCCTGCAGTAAACGTTGAATGTGTAAACCAATTGTTAGATAGGATTGAATTTGTCAGATCAGCTTTCTCTAGTGACCTCAAAGGTAGGCATTTAGTTTATTGTATAGTACAACAATAGAAGTTTTTGTTTTTTTTTTTTTTTTGAGTTGGAGTCTCACTCTGTCTCCCAGACTGGAGTGCAGTGGCTGCTCCCGGCCACTGCAGCCTCGACCTGCTGGGCTCTGGCGATCCTTCCGCCTCAGCCTTCCAAGTAGCTGGAACTACAGGCGCGCTACTACGCCTGGCTGATTTTTGATTTATTGTAGAGATGAGGTCTCGCCAAGTTGCCCAGGCGGGTCTGGAACCCACGGGCTCAGGCAGTCCTCTCACCTCAACCTCCCAAAGCACGGGATTACAGGCTGAGCCACTGAGCCCGGCTATAGAAGTTGATTTTTAAGTCTGAATTAGTAATAGTAACTCTACTTGTGGATTATTATGTAATTCCTTTGATCTTTACTCTTTCTCAGACCCTCTTTCTTCCACCTCCCCCTCCTCCCTTAGAAAGGTAATAGAGAGGCTGGGCTTGGTAGCTCAGCCTGTAATCCCAGCACTTTGGGAGGCCGAAGTGAGAGGACTGCCTGAGCCCAGTGGCTTGAGACCAGCCTGGGCAACTTGGTGAGATCTCATCTCTACAGTAAATCACAAAAACTAGCCAGGTGTGGTGGCATGCATCTGTAGTTCCAGCTACTTGGAAGGCTGAGGCGGAAGGATCACCTAAGCCCAGCAGGTCAAGGCTGCCGTGGCTGCGAGCGTGCCACTGCACTCCATCCGAGGCGACACGAGTAAGACTCCAACTCAAAAAAAAAAAAAAAAAAAAGAAGAAGAAGAAGAAAGAAAGAAAGGTAGTAGAGAAGCTGTAAGATGTCTGGATATGTAACCTAAGGGGATTTGGTTCTTGTCATATGTATATAATTGTGTGTGCTACACTTTTATATGACTGGCAACACAGCAGGTTTGTTTACACCAGCATCACCACAAACACGTGAATAATGTATTGTGCTATGTCACAAGGCGATCGGAATTTTTCAGCTTCATTATAATCTTATGGGACCACTGTCGTATATAAGGTCTATCGTTGACTGAAATGTTATATGGTGCATGACTGTATTTCCACACAGTACTTTCAAAAATGAATTAAGATGTTTGATTTCTAGACTGAAAATGGCTTTGATGTAATTGGATTTATATGCCTTTGCGTCTCTCCAATAGAATTGTTTTACTTTTCCATTCCTTTCTCCTTCCCCTCAGTCCCATCCCCATTTCACATAAGGAGTTCTTTGGTAACCAGATCCACAAATAATACTGGTTATAGTAAAAATTAGGCATGTTATTTTAGTGAGTAATTATTCTCATGTTCTAAGAGCAAGCTACCCATTAATAATAATCAGTTATTCGGGGCTTAAAAGTTATATTTGAGAGGTGCTGTCATGATTTATTGGAAATGAGAAAACTTGGAAGATATGAACTATGCAATTCTAGTAAATATTCTGGATTAAAACATAGAAAAAGAGAAAGAGAAGGCAATTGAGAAGACCCCATAATCTGCTGAAATGCTGAGTTTTCCTAATTAAGGAGAATAAAAATAGTTACTTAAAGTACTTTCTAGAAAGTCACTGTTTTTTGTCCATTTATATGTTTCTCTCTACTTTCTCCCCCCCAAATTAATGAAATATTTATTACCTTTCGAGAAAAGATTCCTTTGATAATATGATCAAGAAAAGCAAAGTTTCTTACTGTCTCTGCCAAAGATTCTCAGCCAAAGTAATAAAAGAATCGAAAAAAGAGAAACTACACAAGTTGAACAAAAAAGATCCATTTTCAAAATTATTATGGCAGTGTAAAATAATACTGTGTGCTCAAATACCTAAAAACTTCTGCAACTTGTACAATGGTATTTTTAGTATTACTTGGGGTGTTACATAGGCAGTCATATGTAATTTTTTACGGTATAGAATTTTGAAATTCTCAACTTTAGTTTATGCACTTAGAAAATGACAAAATATGAAATAATACTTTTACTTCATAGGGTTATTATGAAGGTTAAATAACATAGTGACATAAAAAAATACTTAGCAGATTGTCTATCATACAAGTAAAAGCTAAATAAGTAGTCGCTAAGAATAAACACAGAAAGCAAAAATATGACTAGAATAACTGTAATGTAATAGACCAACACAAGTAAGTTTGAGAGTAAATGCAGGTGCTATTACACCTGGTCCAAAAGTATAAACCAAAATGCTCCTCAGACATACGAGAATTTGTGATTTCCCTATCAATAATCTATTAACATAGTAAGCAATAAACATTCTCTTTTTTGGTGATCACAAGCAGAGCCTTGATTCAATAATGCATGAATAACTCACACAGATTTTCAAGAAGTAATACTTACTAGGATTATGGATTAATTGGAGCTTATGTTTATCAAAGTAAAGTTCACCAATGGCTCTTCAAATATATTCACAAGCTAACTTGGCTTATATTCACTTTTCTTATAATCTGAAAATTTCCCAAGATTTTATTATCTGCTTGATTAAAGCTAATAGGTGCTTTAAGTGTTTTCAAAATGCTTGCTTAAAAAAAAAGCATTTATAGTTAAGGTGCTGTTATTTCAAAGTATCTATGACTTCCTATCAGAAATTAAAATGACACTTAATGAGAACAAAACATGTTTTCACTTGAAATGCAATTAAACCAACTTGAAGAAACAGTGTTTTTCTAACTAAGATGAAAACAGCTGTGTTTATGAAGCTGCTCTAACGGTATTAGAATTTCTCTTACAGAAACATTTGCTTTATTTAAGATATATGATTTTCTAAATTATAATTGACATTGTAGATAATTCTATTTTGATTACAATTTTTTTCAGTCAGGTTATTTCTTTAGGGAATCCTCACTCTCATAACTCATGGTGAGCTCATTTTATCATGTGTAAATAGAGATTTTTATGGAGAGTTGTTTTTAAAGGTTTATATGTGGAAGCTCTCCCAACAAAAATTTTATTTCATGACTAAATATGATTTATTCACAATTATGCTAAAATATTAATTTTTAAAATGCCTTAAGAAAGAAATAATTTATGTATAAATGTGCTTAATTTTCCTAAAATGCAAAATTGGCAGATAATTTCTAAGGTGTAGAAGAAAACATTTCTTTTTTTACTTTCTTTTTTCTTTTAAAGATGTGGGCTACAATTCAGGATGAGGTATACAGGTGGTCATCATTCAGAAAACATTTCTTTAAGTTGCTCTTTTTGTTGTTGTTGTTGTTGTTCTAATTTTCATTTGTGTGTTTTGGCATTTTGCAGATCTAACCTATGCCTTAGATTACATGTTGACATGTTGACATGATGTTTCTCCAAAGAAAAAAAAAAGAATGCTTCCATTTCCACACTTACCTTTTTTTTGTATCTTTCATAATTAATGTCCATAACGTTTGGAGTAATAAATATTCTCCTGTGTGTATATAAATGCATATATACAAACAATAGAAGAAATACACAGTTTCCTAAGATAATAACGTTTGAAGACGTCATTACCAGCAAAAACACAACAAAAGCATAAGAGCTTGTTTTGAAAGTATACTATTAAACTTCTCTGTTTGGAAACAGCATGTAATCAGGATATGAAACTAGAAATTTAAGTACAATAAAACTGATTTGAGTTAGTTATGTAGGTGTAAAAGACCTCTAAACCTTAATTTTAGGCTAGGTCTGCATTGGACAGCTACTTAAGTGTTTTGTCTCGATTAATTTATCTTAGTCAATTTAATTTTAATAATTAACTCAACTGTATGTTATTTTCCTCCTTTAAAATAACTACATAACAAGCTGTTTTAGGATAAGGTAGAAATTGAGACAATCTCTTTTGAATAAATATTTAAACATTACAATTAATGTTTATGTTTATAAATTATAAATATTTAAACATTAAAATTCTTCACTTAACTCTATTCTAAAAATAATTGTTTTAAAAATAGTACACTTAGCAACTATGAAGACAAAATTCTTAGAAGCTATTAAAATTGAAAACTGTTAATTAACTAAACCTGGAAAATAAACTCATTCATTATCCACCAAAAATTTCAATATCCTTACCAGGTAAAAGCACCATATTCAGTACCATGAAAGATAAAGGGATTCCAACAATAGAGAATTTGTTCTCAAAAAAATCTATCATATATTTATGTGTAAGTTAATATGCATTGGACATCAAGAATGCAGGTAAGGTTTTCATCAGGGACATATTAGCAATATAATCAAAGTCCTTATTTTCTAGGATTTTCAATGTAAGGCAGAAAGGTTAGGTCAAAGAGTAATGTTCAAAATACTAACTAATTTTTATAAGAAATGTGTGGAAATAGAACTCTAGTTTTGGCAGTTTCTGTCACAGTGTCAGTGAATAAACAGATGTCATACTCGTGACCACAGAAAGAAGACATTTTCTTTACCAGTCCCATGCTTCTTACCCAGAAACCTTGGAGAAGCTTTATAAATCCACATGCTTAAAGTATGGTAATAAAGGGATGCTCTTTGCCATGGGAATGGAAGGATGATCTAAATCATTCAGGGCAGGTAATGCAAAAACCATGCCTTGAAAAGGAAAAAAGGGACAGCAAAAACAGCTAGTTAATCAAATGTCAATATGCGAACCCTAAGTGGTAAATTTGTCTGCATTTTTACTATATTTCTCAAACTATAGACTAGGTTTATAGACTGCTTCCACCAGGAGTAAATTCTGAAGCCTCTCTCTCTCTCTCTCTCTTTCTCTCTAAAATACTAATGTAAAATTAGTTATGGGCTTTGGACAGGATTCTTGCAAATGTGCGGTTCTGAAGCTTAAATTGTTAATTTCACAGTAATTTCCACCTTGAACATACCACAGGTATTTTCAAAACATGGAAAGTGTGAGTAAAGACAGATAAGTCTAATTAAATATCAGTTCTAGCACCACAGATTGGTGATGTTGAAACACTTAGGGATAGATCATTAATCGTTTTTACTGATGATTTGAAACTTTATCTACAGAAACATTAACGTCTGATTATAGAGACAATTTCATCAACATACAGACCAATTTGTGTTGTTGAGACTCAAGTCCAACATTTCCTTCAGAACTGGGGCTCATTTTATCAAAATTTGGGTTCACTGTATTCTTTTGTTATTCATTTTACTTTGCCCATATAGATTGTGGGCTGAGTTAGAGCATATTACATTTTTGAACATTCTGAGATTGTTCCAGGATTTGCAAATTTTAGATTACTTTGGTTTCTTGGAATGATTTCATACATACCACAACTTTCTTTGAAAAACACATTTAAGCCAAAATGGCTTTAGGGAAAGGTTTTATGTTTTAATGAGGTTGGGAAAAGGAGATAAAGTCACCTGGTCATAGTAACATAGTAAATCTTGTTGAGAGGAGCCATTTTCTAAATTACAGAGCTGTAATTTCATTCCAGCTGATTTTGTGAACTTGAAACGTTTTACTCTGCTTTTCTGTCTCCTAAGAAGTTTTTGTTTGGGTTATTTGTACAGATCAACAGATCTAAAAAAAAAAAAAAAAAAAAAAAAACTTATATACTAGAGCAAGCACAGCACATTTAAACACATCTTTTTTCCATGCGAAAATTTTGCTGCTTCAGGACCATGGACCATGTACACATTTCTCTAATGAATCCTTAGCCTGTGATATATTTTAAAGTTAAATTGCTATTACTTATAGGAAAGTTCTTTATATCTGCCATGAATGTGCATCAACATTTATATTGCATTCATTTCCATGCCTGGTGCTTTATCTTACTGATTATTTTGACAGAAAAGAAATATCAAAAATATCCCTGTGAGAATAAAAACAAACTGTGACCCTCTAAAAATAGAAAAAAGCCACTGCTCTTTAGGTCCTTCTAGGACCTGTGGACAAGCCTCATAAACTTCCTTAGAGTCCATTTGATGTCTGTGAAACTGGTCGATGCTCAGAGAAAGGGTTGGAGTCAGGATGGTCTACAGATAGAGAAGCTGGGATTTCCCAATCGGGTTTGGTCATCTCCTGTCTATTAAGTTTTCCAATCACTTCCCCATGTGCCTTGGTTTATTCTTTCAAAAATAAGAATTTTGTAACTCAAGGATGTGAAGTCCAATGTCAGAGAACTTTTAGAGCCTGGAATGCACCTTGAAAATAGACTTGCCCACTGCACAGCTCTCTATTTTTCAGATGGAGAAAGTAAATGCTGGGAGAGTGAAATGACTGCCCAAGTCCATAGAGCTAGGAAGTGGCAAATAGCTCCCACAGATTCCAGAAACTTTCTTCCTATTTATCATTTCCCTCCCTCAACCCCTTGCTATTTGAAGCACTATAAAAATTAAAATATTATTATAAGTACAACAGCTTACTATTGTTGTGTAACAAAATGCCCAAGTCAATTCAGTCTTAGAGTCTGGAAACAGTACACATGTATTGACCCACAGTTCTGTAGGTCAAATGTTTGAGCACAGCATAACTGAGTCCTCTGCTTAGGGTCTCACAAGGGAGGAATCAAATTGTTGACTGGACTATGTCCTAATGTGGAGCCTGGGATCCTCTTTCAAGCCCATTCCAGATGCTGGCAGGATTAGTTCTTTGTGGATATAGGACTGAGGCCTGTTTTCTTGCTGACTGTTAGCTGGGGGTAGCTCTAAGCTCTTAGATGTCACTCTCAAGTGCCCTCTCACTACATGGCACGTATTTTCTTCAAAGCCATCAGGAAGATCTTTCTCTTCAGGAAAGGCCAGAGACCTTTTTAAGGACTCACCTGATTAAGTTAACCCACCCAAGAAAATCTCCCTCTTGATTAGCTCAAAGACAATTGACTATAACATAAAAGAACAATATCCCATCATATTCATAATTGCTACTCATTCTCAAGGGAGGGGAATCACACAGCCTGTGTACACCAGCAAACAGTAATCTCATGAGTTATCTTAGAGTTCTATTTATCAAGTTAGTTGTATTTCATTCATTCAAGTACTAGTTTTCCCTTTTATCTTCTTTCCCCCTCTGCTACCTCCCACTGGGCCAGTTCAGAGTCTTCCTAAGAAAATCCAGAAAGGGATGATTAGAGGAGGGGAATTCAGACCAGTGTGGTGAAAACTTCAAATCCATAAAAATATGCTGTTTTTATTGGTTTGATTTATTCTTTGTAGCTCTAAGTGCCATTAGGCTGGGATAATTCAGAATTACTTCTCAGTAATAACCTATTCTTTTGGCAAAAAATCTTCTTTTATTCAAGCTGGTCTGGACTCAGATGTTTGGGGATACCTGTGGGTTGGGTTGGTAGGAGCAGCAGCAGTTGGAAGTCAGGAGACAGTGGCAAACAAAGAGCGGCCATTTTCTTAGTGCCTACATAAGCTGGCACTTCACTTTCATGAGTTCATTTAATCCTCACAACAGTGGCTTGATGCAATCGATGTTATTTTACAGATGAGGACATAGCTGTGAAGTGGCAGAATCAGAATTCAATGCTCTGCCTGATCCATTGGTCCTTTCTTTAGGACAGGCTTCTCTTAGTCAGGCTTTGGTGGAAATAGTGACTCTCTGAGGCACTTGGGACGTTTGTGAAGAGACTGGGGGATGGTAGAGGGAGCTGCTAAGTGACAGTCACCTTCTGAGAGGGGGACTACCTAAGGCAATCAGAAATATCAACTGTATGTATCAACTCTTCTCCCTTCAAGAGTTATAATTTAACTTTTCAGAAATCAACATCCAGGCTGGCAGCATGGGCTGGCTCATGCCTATTTTCCTAGCACTTTGAGAGGCTGAGGCAGGAGAATCACTTGAGTCCAGGAGTTCGGGACCACCCTGGGCAACAGAGCAAGACCCCAATCTACAAAAAAAAAAAAAAAAAATAGCCAGGCATATACCTGTAGTCCCAGCTACTTGAGAGGCTGTGGTGGGAGAATCGCTTGATCCTGGGAGTTTGAGATTATAATGAGATATGATCCTGTCCCTGCACTCTAGCCTGGGTGACAGAGCTATACCATGTCTCTAAAAAATATTAATAATAAAGGCTATATATAATAAAGTTTATTTTATTTGTAGAGGAATTTCCAAATAAGGGATTAGTGGAACTTTATAATACCTCATTATGATGGTTCATGATGAACAAGTGTTAATATTATTTTATCTTTTTAAAAAAATATGGAGAAATAAGGCATAGATTAGGCTCAAGTGGATTTAAGTACTTCAGAATATAATGACAGAAATCAACTAGCCTTGTTCTAGAATCCCTCAAACTTTAATTTTTGGCTGAACAAATCAATTAAAATATAGCTAATGCAGCTGCAGAGTTTGGAAAAGTTACAGTTGCTTTGTGAAAGTATAGTTTAAATTGGAGGAAAAAGTTAAATTTGGAAAGATTTCAAAACTCTTCATCTGCTGCCCAATCACTCTGAAGTTGAATTGAACTTAAATTGTGAATTCTTTGCATACATTTATCATCCATTCATTTTAATATACATATTAAATATACATATTTAACATACACATGTGGTGTGTACTTTCAGGAGATATAGAGATGATTTCTGAGGCATCATTACTGCATAGCAGGGAGACAAACTTGAAAACAAACAATTCTAATAATGCAGGGGTTACTCTGAAGAGACATGCAAGGAAAACACATTTTACAGCAGTAGGTTCTGTTAGGGAGCATCACGAAAACGGAGACAGAAGTCAGGAGTTTTGACCGCTTCTAGAAGGGTCTAGAAGGAAGAATAAGAAGGACGAGCCGGGTGCAGTGGCTCACACCTATATTCTAGCACTTTGGGAGACTGAGACAGAAGGATTACTTGAGCTTAAGGCGTTCAAGTCCAGCCTGGGAAACATAGCAAGACTTTGTCTCTACAAAAAAAAAAAAAAGAAAAGAAAAGAAGAAGAAGAAGTTTACTAGGCAGTAAAAGGGAAGAAAAATTCTAAGAAGGAGAAAACCAGAGTTAATGTCACAGAGGTAACAACATGTCTAGTTGAGTGTGGCCAGGGTGTACCGAATACACAGAAGATAGGAAAGAGGCTGAGTGCTTGTGCAGCAGTGAGATTGGGAGGACCTGACTCTCCGAGGTTTCCATTTTACAGCAACAGGAATCCAATAGAGACACTGTGTGAAGGAATGGCAAGATAATAGCTGTATTTGGGAAGATTAACTGTGGTAGCAGGAGGGAGAATGGCTAGGGGTGAGAACGGAAACTGGAGCAGTGAGAAGAGAATTTACAAACGCAGTCAATGGACAACAAAGAGGACCGAGTTCAGGAAAGGAGAAGAGACAGGTGATGAGAATAGCAGCTGCTTTAGAGATAACCTGGCTGAAAAGGGATGGGGGTGGGGACCACCAAGAGGCTGGAGGCAGGGGA
Source organism: Tarsius wallacei (assembly GCA_963574415.1). Classification (NCBI taxonomy): domain Eukaryota; kingdom Metazoa; phylum Chordata; class Mammalia; order Primates; family Tarsiidae; genus Tarsius; species Tarsius wallacei. Next base: position 250 of record CAUYQG010179914.1, on the reverse strand, counting down.
TATAAGGAAGACATAACTGAGGTGAGTGGATTGCCTGAGCCTGCGGGTTCGAGACCCGCCTGGGCAACCTGGTGAGACCTCATCTCTACAATAAATCAAAGATTAGCTGGGCGTGGTGGCGCGCGCCTGTAGTTCCAGCTACTTGGAAGGCTGAGGCGGAAGGATCGCCGGAGCCCAGCAGGTCGAGGCTGCGGTGGCTGGGAGCGGCCACTGCACTCCAGTCTGGGTGACAGAGTGAGACTCCAACTCA